>JAUEKZ010183961.1:0-26206 GCA_031471865.1 Melibe leonina | reverse complement strand
CTCACAACCTGACCGTTTCTGACTTACTGGCAGGCAGCAGTCAAAATGTAAACAGTGGATCATGAAACCGGAACCTGTCGATAATGGGAGGCTTGACTATAGACTACCTCGAAACAATGCCTCAATAAATATAAAGAAAAGACATACCCTAAAAAAACTTGGCATCTCTCTCTCTCTGATTTCATTTTTTGCAATGTTTAAACTGAGATTGGCCTGAAGATGTCCATTTTAAGTGTACACAACACATTTAGAAAAAAAGAAATGCAAATTGGTGCGCTTATCTGTATTATAGATCTACAAAAAAAAGGTAAATGTTCAATGCGAGCACACGGCCGATTCTGATGGGGTTTTTTTGGTCTATTTTACATAAATTTGCCTCCTCGACACGATTTTACTGTAAAAATTTAGGGGCGATAGCTAGTTTTTGAATCAGGGGGGGAAGCAGCACCCCCACTGAAACCCCTCCTAGAAACGATTGATTTTTTCGCCATTTTGAAAGAAAGTCAAAGTGGGTTAGAGCGGCAGATTTGTACACAATAGACATATATTTCACCACAGTAAGCAAAAATTCATGAAATTGGGCATAAAATCACACCATTTCGCACAAAATCAGGGGTGAAACACCCCTTTACCTAGACACATTCAAAACTGACCTTATTTACGCTCGTCCGGTCCATGGATGAATAGGGATTGGTTCGTTAATTTGGGCCAGGGGCTAGAGTGGCAGATTTGCACTGCATTGACACAAATTTCACCACAGTAAGCACAACATCAAGAAATAGAGCATAAAATCACAAAATTTAGCACAAAATCCTTTAGCTCTAGATCTCTAATTCAAAAGTGACCGCTCGTCCAGTCCATGTGCAGAACGTTGATTAGTTCATTAATGAGGGTCGCCATATTATTGCGCCAAATTGACCTAATTTTACCAAATATGGCCAAAGTTGACCTAATTAACACAAAATAGTCCAATTAATCCATAACTCCTAAACTAGAGTTGACCCCCAAATAATTTTGACATATACTCGTGTTCAGTGTAAAAAAGTACATTAGATAGCATATTTTAAATATAAGATTTCAACGGTGTGAAGGGAAAGAAAAAAGAATGCAAGATCATGAGATAAATCACACACCTCTTGCAATGTGTTTTCATAACAAAAGGCATTTGAATGCAGTGTTTAATGCTTTTTGGTTCAATCACAGAGGGCAGTGTAAAGAGTTTTTAAAGCACATATATGTAATAGTCTGACTACTAGGGGTCAGGTAGGGTTGAAGTGCTTTTTAGGGATACAATTCATACTTGTTTTATCTCTGGATTTGTTATCCCACAGCATTTTTTGGTTCCCATTTTATCCTTTATCTCTCTTTGTTTTTCTCTTTCTCTCATTCCCTCTTCTTTTCTCTTTCTTCATATATTGCTGTGTGCTCTCCATTTTTGCGGCGATTCCTCAGTCAATCTGGTGTATGGAAAGTGGTCAAAATTTTACCATAAATGTTTTTATTTTTTACTTAACCCCTGTAGCTCAAATTAGGGCACCGGAAGTGTAATCACGTTAAGTAAGCTGCCCCCTCATGCATTTTCTTATCAGTATCCATGCGTGAATGGGTGTTTCACAGTTGTAAACACTATGCATATCTTACAATATTTTCGGACGTTCTCAGCCATATTTCATGTAAATAAATAAATATAATAAGCTTACGTTTTTAGTACTCAGCATCTAACTACTTTGTCTAACCACACGCGCACGCGTTGGAAATTTCTTAAGTAGTATTACATAGGGAGACTATGACTGCCGACCTTTCAGACTGTCATGTGGCCTTGAAGCAGTGAAAAGGCTGTGGGAACGGTTCTACAAGGCTAAACCATTGACCAATCAGATTCAAGAACTGCCTGTCACGTGATTTCTACGTTTATTGTAGAAAATTAATCATTCATGAGTTGAATCTGCGTCATCTGTATTAAGCACAAGAGCGTGACACCCCCAGATCTCGCGTGTCAAGATTCATTACTTCCACTCGTAATGTAACAACCAGAAGCGTGGACATTCTGCATGAATGCTCCATATAAGGGTTAAAATGATATATATGTCTCTAGACCTGCATTCCAAATTGTTAATAACATGTAATTGTTGAGCTTTACATTTTACATCATAGGTATTTTTTACATTTAAGTTATTGCTCTTTTTTGGCACACGATTCTTTTATATTTTTCCTTTTCAACATTGTATTGTGCTGTATTTTAGTTTTGACATTTTTGAAACGTGCACTGCGGATTCACCTTGGTCAACTTTCGTGTTTGACTGTGCTGCAAGAGGAATGAGAATGAGCTCTTTGGGCTTTAATGAGCAAAATGAGTTTCTTTTTCTTGAGAGAGAGAAAACAAAAACTAAGAATCAAGAATTAAAAAAACAACTTAGGTTGGTTTAAGCAATGTCAATAATATAAAAATTATGTTGGTTTAAAGTTTAAAATATTTTTTTATTTTTGCAGGCTCGAGATTTGAATACTGGAGAATATGCAGGTATCAAAGTCATCAAACTTGAGCCAGGTAAAATATTCTTTATTCTATTTCTTTTTTTTTTAATGTTAAAAAAATGAAAGAACAATTGTTTTTTATTGAAAAGTATAAAAGATTTTGATACATATTTTTCAATTCATGAATAATGTTTTGAGTTTTACATCAATCCTTTTTTTTTTTATTACAGGAGATGACTTTGCTGTTATTCAGCAAGAAATTATTATGATGAAAGATTGCAAACATCCAAACATAGTGGCTTACTATGGGAGTTATTTAAGGTATGCATTTATCACTCACTTTCTGTTGTTTCAATTATTTTAATCATTTATTTTGATCTTTGATAATGCAAATATGAGAATGAAATTTATGGGGATTCTTTTAAAACAACTTGATCTAGACAGATAAAATGATTTATGTGATAGACAAGATCTGAATTATGAAAGTTTCAGTTTGTTTGTAAGTGGTTCATTCCCATTTTAAGATCAATTGTGAAAAGTTTCTTGGACAGTACTGTTCAATTATTATGCAATTTGCTGCCAGTTAAAAAAAAATTGAAAAAAAAAGATGTTGTGTGTAGTGTCGTAACTGAGAGCTCCATGTTTCTATTGCTATGTTTCTTGATGAATTTACTTGATATTATTTGCTTTTACAACTATCAACCTATGACACATATTGCTTTTTTTATGAGATGTGGGAGGAACCTTGTGTCGGAAGCAAAAACAAAGTTATAAATCAAAGCATGTATTGGTTCACATCAGCCACTGTTAAAATTATGTGCAAGATAGTTTTCTTATGTCTTTATTATTATCTGGTTGTGTTTGTGAAGAAGAGTGTTTTTATGTTTTGTTTTCTGTATATTCACATGAACAGACGAGAGAAACTTTGGATTGCAATGGAATTTTGTGGAGGGGGATCTATGCAAGACATTTACCATGGTCTGTATCAATATGCTTTTGTCTTCATGTCTAAGTGTCTGGGGCTGATTTTATGAAGTCTCACTTAAGCTTAGTAGAATTATAAATTTATTGTCAGACTGAATGTTTTGACCTTCTATTACTAAATCAAGCTCAATTTATAATTTAGGCTGGGATCAGGCCTCAGTTTTCATAATTTAATCGGCTTTTGATGTTGATGATCACATAATGATGTAAGAGTTGAAGAAAATCTGTTGTTCAGTATCTTTATCAAAAGATTTTGAACACAATCATTGTGAGTCAAAGTCAGTTGGGTTTTCATTTTCATATGACATTAAATTTGGTTCATGCTTTCTTTTTTCTCTTATTTCAGTCACTGGACCTTTGCCAGAGCTAACTATTGCTTTTGTGTGCAGAGAGACTTTGAAAGGTTTAAACTACTTGCATCGTAGGGGGAAAATGCATCGAGATATCAAAGTAAGCAACTTATCATGACTTCTTTATGATGTTTGTGAGAGAGTCACAAGGTTTTAAAGACAATCACTTTAAAAAAAAACTGATTTCTGTTCTCTTTTTGTTTGTTTTTGTCTATAACACTCAAAGTTTACCTAGTTTTGTCAAGAAAATAAATGTACTCATAGGTCAAGATAGGTCAAAATCGACATTAAACCACAGTATTTTCTTCATGGAGTTGTGTAGGTGTATATTCCTGATATGAGATGTACATGTATATTTAAGTAACTATGTTCCCCTTTATTTCCTCATCAGGGTGCTAACATTTTAGTCACAGATGAGGGAAATATTAAACTGGGTAAGTTGTAATTTGATGAAGCTCATTTCTATTCATAATTTATGAAATACTTTTAAGCTTATTTTCTTTTTATTTGACAATCACAAAGCCCACTTGATGTTTTTGTGAAGTGTTATGAGGATTCAGACATCTTGAAATGATTTTTCTAAATCTATTGCAGATCTGAAGTATACAGCTCTGTATTTAGTTATGTTTATTTTGAGTTATATGAGCAATGTTTGAAACTGTTCCACATTTTTGTTTTGCAGCTGATTTTGGAGTTTCAGCACAAATTACAGCAACTATGTCTAAACGCAAGTCTTTCATTGGAACACCGTACTGGTAGGTTATTTCTTTTTATTGCTTGGTCATTTTTCTTCTATGTTAATCTACTGTTATGTGTTCTTTTTGATACTCTGTTTATAAAGATACTGTTGTCGATTTATTCAATGAATAATGAAATACAATGAAGAAGTGCGGAGGCTTCCCAGCTTTGAATAGCATTGATTTTGTATCCTGGTCTGATCTTTCTTTACTTTGTCTTATCCATATTCAGGATGGCTCCTGAAGTTGCAGCTGTTGAACGTAAAGGAGGCTACAACCAACAGTGTGATATATGGGCCGTAGGTATATCAGCCATAGAGTTTGCTGAGCTTCAGCCCCCAATGTTTGATCTACATCCAATGAGGTGAGTTTCTTTGTGAAGGAGGCAGCAGTTTGAAGAAGAAAAAAGAAATTATAGAATAACTTAAGTTAGGTTCACATTAATGTTGCTTATAAAGTTTTTAATTCAGAACTTATAGAGGCTATTGCTTTTTGGTCTGGAGGAGAGGATGGAACACAAAAGTTATTTTAAGGGGAAAAGTGCAGAATAATTTGATGAAATATCAAGGAGCGTTTTATGAATAAAGCAAATATACGTGGTAACTTCTATACCTTGCAAGTGGCATTTGAGGGTGACTATAAAACGGTTCATGGCTAAAAATGTTATTGTTCTTTTGAATTTTGTCATTTGAGAGTGCTGATGATGTAAAGGAAGTCAGTGTTGTCTCTTTGTTTCATTGACATGTTATATTTCTTTTATCACAGGGCTCTATTCCTCATGTCAAAAAGTGGATTCAAGCCTCCCCAGCTGAAAGATAAAAATAAATGGTGATTTGTCTGTATTTTCATTTGTATGTTTTATGTGATGTCATAATGCAAGCACCGTTTTTTATATATTCTTTTTTTTTTTTTTAATGAATTTGGTTTGCATATACAATATTTAAAAAATTTGATTTGCCTTAAATTGAAAATAAACCAGTTTTTTTGTATTGCCTTTGATGTAAAATCATGTTTTAAAGAGCATTTAACAAGCAACAACCAAGTATGTAACAGCAAATAATTTTACATTTACAGGTCTCCAATGTTCCAACATTTTGTGAAAGTTGCCTTAACGAAAAACCCGAAGAAAAGACCATCTGCAGACAAATTAATGGAGGCAAGTGAAAGGAATTGATGAGAATTATATGGGGGCTCTTTCAAATGGGGAAAAAAAACCCCCAAAAAACATTAATTTTTTTTGGTAGGGTGTCATTTCCCAACCTTTTTCGTTTATATGTTTATGTAATCAATTATGCTGGCTTTTTAGATATTAATTATATATAATTTTAATGCACTTTATTTATATGACAATTCATTGGAAATTTTCAAACTTAAGCTTTGAACATATTTTCTGTTCTGTACTTCCAGCACCCATTTTTACAAGGTGATCTCAGTAGGCAACTTGCCAAGGACCTGCTAGAAAAGTCCAAAAACCCTTCTCATAATTATGATTTGCATGAAGAGGACAAAGAAGATGGGGTAAGTTTATTTTTATGCCTTCATTATCTTTTTGGAAAACTGAATCAGTTAAATATATCTTTTAAGTATCGTCTTCTTCTTCTTCTTCCAATTCACTGACTGACTGAAGTGTCCTTGTATTCCCCTTTCTACTTCCAAACCTGATTGTTATTCCATGTTTATCTTGTTTCATGGATCCCTTGTCCAAATTTTCTTGTCCCAGCAAAGACCAGGACTACCATGTTTGACCAATATAGTTGTTTTTTAAAGCCATCCATTGCTTAAAATTTATATTCTCAATTTTCAGGTGATACAAGATGCTCCTCGACGGATTCCTTCAAATAGGACAGCACGGCACTTGGCAAATACAAACAGTATTGAAATAAAAGGTTTTGTTTTTATTCTCAGTTATCTTATCACTATCATAGGTATTATTTTATTTTGATACAATGGATATAGAATTCTATTTGGCGGAACTGTTGGACAAAGCAATCTAGTTTTGATTTTATTCAACTACTTGAATAAATAATGAGGTTGTTTCATTTTTTATATTTTTTGTTTGAAATTTGGCGCTCTATTAGTTATTATTTCCTGAAATACTAATATAAATCATGATTATTATTTTTTTACAGTGAATGTCAAGTTAGATGCTGGAGAGGTGAGTGTATAAATCTCTTTTCGAATACTTTGTTTTGACTCTTCTATTTCTGTTCTGTTTTGAATGTAGGCATGTTTTCATCTTCTAACCTCCTAAAATGATAATTTAAGACATAACTTAGTGTGACCACAATGTAAAAAGATATTGATTAATCGAATTGCTAGGTTTTCAAATCTGAAGTTTTGCTGGCTTTTGAATTCTCCATGTTATGCAACACCTTTGATACCCACTGGCCTAGCGATCCCCTCTCTTTTTACACTTATGCAACAATTGTATTTATATATATACATTTTTGCTATGGCTTTTAGACATATTTTATAGGCCAAATTTAGAAACTTCTTTTTTTTTTTCATATGATCAGTGCCACACAACCTCTTTTTTCTTTTTGTTTCAGAGACAGAGTGATAAATTACCCCAATCATGGCACTCAACAGAGGATTTTACTGTAAGTAATTCAGTCTACTTTTACAAAACATATCTTACCAGTTGAGATTAAGTTATTTTACTATCATCATATCTTTTCTTTGCACTGTAACAAGTGATGATTTTTATCCTTTTTTAGTACCTGTATGCTAGGGACAGTTTCAATGTTATTATTGTTTAGCCTTGTTCTTAATGTATCAATTAATATTCTTAGCATTAGCATTTTATGTGATACCGGTCTGAAGTTTAGTTAATGTATTACTAAAGGTTGTTTAGCAATGATGTCATAACTTTAGATGGTGTTCTCAATAGGTGTGTTTTTTTCTCTTGCCTCTCAATATATTAAGAAGCTATAAGATAGGATAAGATATACTTTTATTCATCCAATAATGGAAATTATGGATTTGTTATACATTGCACTCTGGTAAATTATATCAATGATAGAAACAATAATAATAATAATAATTAAAGTTATGATAATGATATGAAGGATAAGAAGAAGAAGAAGAGGAGGGGGGGGGAGATCAAGAAGGACAGTATTAACAGCAATAATGATAATAATAATAACAGTAATGCTGTAAGGGTTTAAGTGATGATTGTGCCGATTATGATAAAACAATTAGAATTACAAAATCATTAAAAAATCTCTGGCTTTCCTAATCCTATTAACACATAGGGACTATACACCACCTCAGTATATACACACACACATACATAAATATATGCTATATTTACCCACAATCAAAAGCAATACAAGGGAAGGTGAGGCTTACACCCAGATGGAATAATAATGAAAATAAGATTAAGAGTCAATATATATAGTATCACATGAAACTAAAACTTATTGCTAAAGGCAGTTTTGTCAGTTGTTTGTCAGTCGAGTAATATTACTGGGGTTTTTTCGATCTTCATTTTATAGGAAGACAAGTTTGACACTGCCAGACCCTGCTTTGATGGAGAGGAAAATAAAAAGTGAGTAAAAATTTCTGTTGCCTTTTACTCTTGAAAATACTATTCATAGCTTCGAAAAGGATGATTGTATCCACATCATCTTTTCCTACCTCGCTAGAAGTAGTTAGTGAAAATACCGCTTTAAAATGAGCCAAAAGTCTGGTTGGAGTGTCATTTACTCAAGGTTGCCAGTTTTTTCATCCTATTAGAAAAATTTAAACCCTATCCAGGGTTGGACCAGTGATGAGAGACGAGCGGGATGACTTATCCCAATTAGCTAGATACCTGGAAATCTCTTTTCCTATGCGAATAGAAGTTGTGGCAGTTTATTTTTAACAGCTGACTCTTAACATTTCTAGCATTTCCTGAAGATTTCTTTTTTTTTTTGTATATACGGTGGTGCCTTTATTTATTTATTTTCCTTGTAACAAATCTATTTTCTTATGTTTCATCTATTTTTGCTGGTTGTGGGGTTGTTGTTTTTTGTAACAGCTTTACATATACATTTGCTCTAATGTTACAAAAGAAATTGGGGAGTTCCTTTTTTTTCTATGGTTTTTGCTTTTTGTTTTGTTTTTTTCAATTAAAGGTTTTTGGTCTAGTCATTGATTGATTCACCCAATCATACAAAACTTTCCTTGCTGATTTGTATTGGCAGATCTTGCAGGGTTTTTTTTTTAAGGTTATTATTATTTCTCACAAAATCAAACAGCTTGAAACTACTAACAGTGTCAGAAAAGGATACAAAATTGCTCTATACTGCTCATTGTAATTTGTTTCTGTTATGTAAGGTAAAGAAGATGATCTGGGCTGCAAATGAGGACAGTTTTGTTATTACTTATTATTTTTATTCCTGTATATATCTTTTTGCCAAGAAGTGCCTTTTACACACAAGGGTTGGCTTTTTTTCTAAATTGAGGAAGTACATGGTCAACTTCTGAATGCTTTTTTTTTTTTTGTAGGAGCTTACTTGAATCTGTAGATGAGGAGCTCACTCAAAGGTAACAGTAATTAGATGCTTGAATTTTCACCAACTGCTTTTATCTGCTCTGAAATAAGAACTGTGACTGAACTTCTATTTTACAATTGTTTATTCAATGAAGTAAGGAAAGAAACACATGCATCATACTTTAGTTTACTTTGTTAATGATTGACGATATTTAACTTTTAGTTCCAGCATTCATTCTTGGGCTCTGTTATATTTGTATTGGAAAAATCTAAGTTGGATGAAGAGAAGACAATCTCAAGTGTTTTTTGTGCATTTGCTCTTTGTGCATTTTGTCATCATGTATTGCAAACACACCCAAGGCTCCACTTATTGTTATCGCCCCTCTTTCATTTTGTGCACTTTAGCATTTCTCGCATATACCCACTTTATCCTCTGTACATATTCAGTCACCCACTCATTCCTAGTTGCCCACCTTAAACATGATTGGGTGTTGCCTTTTTCAGAGGCCATCGGAGTAGTTTATACCTCGAAGATGATGACCTTTCATCGCTCAATGGCAATGAGAAGTAAGGTCAAACATGATGTTTGTTCAGATGTTTTTGAGATATTGGCATGAAGCCTATTTTCAAACTACCTTGACTGGTCCGTTTTACCTTCTCAAAGCTACATATATGATTACTTGGCATTGAAATAAAATTTATTGCTTTCCCATTTGCAATCACGCTGCTTGCTATTAGAATTAGAGTAGTGTAATGAATGCTGCTATGTTCTTGCAAAGAAAGGTAATGAAAGGAAAATAAAACCCACAGAGAACTAGAAGCTTTGCAGATGTAATTATGATGTAACTTTGAGTTTAGTGAACGCATATAACTTGTAAGGGGAAATTTATTTTTTAATATTTTATAAATGTTACAGTTCCACCCAGTATAGCTTTGACAAGAGACCCTCCTTTATCCTTGTTTTATATCGTTTGTGTTCATTTTTCTCTAATTTATTTTTTGTTTTCTTTTATTTCTTCATGGCTATCAAAAAGCTGATTTTTATTAGATGTAGTCGTCCTTAAGCAAGGTTTAAGTACCAAAAAAAAGTTTGTTTGAATTACCCTTTTTGTGAAAATATGTAATGAGAATTAAAAATCAAATTAAATGAAATTAAGGTGTATTCGTTGTATCATAATTTTTCAGTTGTCTTCATCAGACCCTGTATTGCTTTTGTCACTGTAATCTGTAAGCACTGAAGATGTCTAAAAATATTGTATCCTATATATTTTCTTTTATTTTCTTTCACTCAAATTAATATCACTTGTATCTATTTTGAAATAAGTTTTGATACAGTTTCTAAAGATGTCTCTTGTGTTTTTATTGTATTTGTTTGTATGAGATTGTATAAAACCAAGGATTACCCTATTTTTTAATTTTACATTTTTACCTCTCATGTTCTCTTGCATTTTTCTTTTTTGGCATGAGATATCATCTTTAAAAATGTTCAAGTAAGATTAGATTTTTAAAAATTTTATAGTGAAGTCTCTGCTTTTCAATCAAACATCCATTTTCTGTGCTTTTCTTTTTAATTTGTATAAAATGAATTCTGATGGACATTTTCTGAAGTATCCTAAAAAATTTATCCTGTTAGTGTGATATATTGTTTGTAATTTGTTATTGTTGTTTTGTCCGATTTTGGAAGTAACTGTGTGGATTTGAGACTGCTGGATTTAAATTATTTAATTGAAATAGATTCATGTCTCGAGTAAGAAATCATAAAGGATTCAATCAGATACTGAAACTTGAGTATTATGAATGCTTGCTGAAACTTATTATGAATTCTTTTGTAAGCATAATAATAGGCTACTACACTGGCATGGTATACTAACTGAGAAAAGAATTTAAATGGTTAAACAAAATTTTAAATGGTGCTGAAGTGTTCATTCCTGAATTGAATATTCAATTCTTTATAAACAAAATTAAAATCCAATATCTTACTTCTCATTTGGTTTTAGAGAAAGTGTAATGCATTTAAAACATATATTTTGCAAGGTAGGATTCTCACAAATCACAAATGAGCTTGATGCCATCAACTATCAAATCATCTACAACAGACTAACTGCAAAATGCTTGCATGATTAGATAGACAAGACATGGGAGATAGTTGAAATAGGAAGCTATTATGGAAGTTCAGAGTGATTGTTCTTAGCTTAGCTTAACTAGAATATGTTGTATATGTATCAAATGTTTCCCTTAAAGATAAAACTTTGTAAGTGATATTGCAAAATCAGTGTTTCTTTACAAGTTGTAACACTACTGTTTTCACCAGAGGTATTAAATAGTGGAGTTCATTTTTTCTAGTATTGTGAAAACATTTAATGATTACAATGATAGTGATTATAATGAATGCCATTTCCATGGTGCCCATAATGTGAAACAAGCTTTAGGCGGATTGTGAGGATATTTGATTGTTGATAAGAGAATATGGGAATAACAAATACTCAGCACACCCACACATGCACACAGACATATAGTCACACACACATACACAGATGCTTACATTACAAGCTCACAACTTGGTATGGGTTGGACTTTTCAATTTAGGAATGCTATTAATACAAATCACACTGACACAGGGACACACACAACCATACACGTTTGGTACGAGACAAGAGGCACTAAATTCTGGCATATCTAAACCATTAAGCAGTAAAGATTATTGAGAGTTTACTTATTACAGAGTCATCACATGTCATGATTTTTTTTCGTTTCTTATTTTAATTAGTGCAGTGATTAATGAAACGTACATATTAATATTTTGATAATTTGTTGTTCCTGTGAAAGAGCAATGAAAAAGAAACATTTTTTAATTGTGTATGAATGGAATATAATTTTTCAGAGTGATGATTGCAATAATTTTAGACTCAGGAAAAATTAAAAGAGTCTTGAGAATGGGATTATTTTAGGTTTAGAGAAAAGACAGATTGAAACTGACAGAAGGCTCACAAATGCACTGTTACTGTTATGTTTGCTTATTGTGTTTTTGTTTTTTTCATCCTCAGACCCACATTACAACTCAATATTCATTCACCACCACCTGTGCCCCCGCCCAAGGTAAGACCATTAATATAATTAATGGTTGAATGATATGAATAATGGAGGGAGAATATGATAAAAAATGACTATGCAGGTTAAAAATGTTGAATATACTGAGGCTTAATGTTAATGTTTGAATTTGATTATGTGTATATACAGGACTTTTTTTGGTTTTGTTTCTGTATCATTTTCAAAATATATAATCTCTCTGCCCTAAACTGCAAACTGTGATTCTATTTTGTGTCTCAGAAAGGTGCTTCTGACTTGTCTGTTTCATTGGTATTATGTGACTTGTCTGTTTCATTGGTATTATGTGACTTGTCTGTTTCATTGGTATTATGTGACTTGTCTGTTTTATTGGTATTATGTTATCTTTGCAGCCCCCAAGGACGATAGACAGACTGCACTCTGACAACTTTCAAGATCTTGTGGAGAAGGAAGAGGAAGGATGTGAAGAGAACAAACTGTTTGTGGATTGTGGGCCAGACATTGAGGCACTCATTGACCGCATGCTGACCCTGACACCTCAAGCCAGTCTGCCATCCTCCTTGCCTGGCAATGAATTGAACAACTGTACAATAAGTTTTATATTCCTGTCTCTTTTGTTTTTTTGTTTTTTTTCAAGTTCCACACACCATAAAGAAAATTGTATAAGTTTCCACACAGTATTAAAAAAATATGTATTAATATTAATCTCTGAAGTTAAGAAAAGTAAAGTATGATATATATTAAAAAAATATAAGCATAACACATTTAATGGACAGTCTCAACCACTTACACAAAGAACATCTACATACTGTTTAATTCTTTTGACTGAATGTGCATGTTTTAGTGTGTACGAGTTAAGCAATGAAATACTTAATTTATAAAGTTTCTACTTTTTTTTATGTTTGCATTAACCATAGATGTCCTTGGTATTGTTTTTCAGTGTCTCCTGAGAAACAGCGCAGTTCAAGAGATTCACCAGATGACAACGACATGCCACCAACTCTGCCACCCAAAACGTCACCCAATTCAGGATCCTCTTACATCAATGGTATCTTGTCACACTCCAAAGAAAATGGAGATGCTGCAGATAACAAAGACGGTGAGAAGGAACCTCCCCCTGCTATTCCTCCCAGAAGGAGAGCCAAGAAAGAAGAAAGTGTAAGTAAAATGATGTGGAAACTTTCATGATCATCATTCCTTTTACTTTTTGATCTGCTGAGTTATTCAGTAAAAGTCACTGTAGTAACTTATTACAAATACTTATGATTTTTAAGTTAACAGTTTATGACAGTAAGTTACACACAATCATCATCATCACCATCCTGTATATTTAGCATTTTTCCTTCTGGGATTCATGCAATTATCTAAAAAAGCTTTTTTTAGTGGGAAATTTTTCATGTGAACTTACTCAGCCCTTACCCCGTAATATTCGGTTTGCATTATTGAATGGTTCTACTTATATGTATATTTTAAGAAAAGTCAGTACATTTACAGCTTTTGTTCTTATGTAAAAGTTCAAAAGAATCGAACAATTATTCTGTACTTAACGTACTTGGTCTAGGAAGATTATTTTAGATTCTTTCATCAAAGTAATGATAATCTTAGCCTCTTTGTTTTTTATTTCATGAAAAATGGCTTAAAATGAATAACACTTATTTCTTTTCCCTTTTCAGACTGTTTCTAGTCATCAAAGACCAGTGAGTAACGGATTGCCGCCAACTCCTCAAGTGCATGTAAGTCTTGGTTTTTCTCATGGGTCATAAATTGATTTTAATGCTTTTCTTTCTATATTTATTTAACTATTTCACTATGAATCTGAATTATTTGGGTTTAAAAGATATAAAGCTGGTCAGAGACAAGTGCAGCCTTGATAAACTTCAGCTTCATGATATTAAAACCATGCTTGGATTATAGTGAGAGCTAAGAATTGATAGTAATATGTGAATTCACACTCCCCCTCCCATCTCCTTCCATTATCCTTACTATTCATTTAATCAATTTTGTTTTTTTCCCCTGTGTTTTAGATGGGGGCCTGCTTTTCTAAAGTGTTCAATGGTTGCCCCATTCACATCAACTGCACTGCAAGCTGGGTGCATCCTGAAACAAGAGGTCAGTCTTTTCAGTTACTGTTAATCATATATATGATATATTACCTTGAAAACTTTGTTAACTAAACCAGAGGCAAACTAGTCTTGTTTAATCTAGTGCATTTTATGAATTTTTATTTTGTCATAGAAAGGATGTTCAGTTAATTTGCAAAATGATATTTGATAAGTCATAGTTAATTTGATTTTTTTTTTTCGTTGATTTTCAGATCAATACATTTTCCTTGGTGCCAATGAGGGTTTGTACACTTTGAATCTGAACGAAATCCATGAGGCTTCCTTAGAACTGGTAATTTAGTTGAACATTATTTATGTACTGCATCACGTAACACTATTTTTGACTCTGTAATTACGTTTTTAACATAAATATAAACATTTTTTTGTTTAGCTTTGAAATAAAGAGATGAAAATACCAAAAGATTCTTTAAAAGCCATTGTTTGAAATATACGTGAGTTTTTGTATCTGATTGAAGGGATTATGCTACTGAAAAAAAACATTTTCCAAACTATTTGTTACAGAGCAAAACCCTTTCAACACATTAAGCACATATACCATCAAAGGAATTTTGAATATAAAACAAAAGATTCTCCAAAATCTAAGGGTTGCCCTCTTGAAAATAAGCAATGTTCAATAGAAGTATAGAAAGACTCACTCAGACAAATACCACATATCACATACTTTTTTTCACAGCATTTGAAGCATTTTAAACTTAATTTTCAATTGAAAAAAACCGGCTCTGGATATGAAATAAAGCAAATTTAAATTTGGTATAATATATAGAGTAATTAGTACAATTTTCTTCTCATTGTCAATTTTCTCAGTCACGAAATCTCTTATGTAAGAAGTAAGAACGAGTTATTAATGACGCAAAAGAAATTAGTGTATGATTTTTTCCACTTCTTAAAAACTCATTTTTGTTGTTTGTTCCGACAGGTGCATGCAAGAAGATGCATCTGGCTGTATGCTATAAAAGATATTCTCATGTCTTTGTCAGGTGAGGGAAGTATTTAGATGATCTAGTTACATTGTTTTGTTTTTATTTTTTAGCGATCTTTTTGTCAGTAGTAGATTTTTAATTATAATGTACAATTTACATGTTTTGCCCAGTAGCAGTGCAGATTCCCTCAAGGTGAGAAAATGAATTAAAACAGAAACAGGAGAAATATCAAATTTTCAATAATAAAGTATACTTTATTTAGTTTAAAAATATGCATAATGATTAAACTCATAAAAGTTTCACTCTAATTAATTTCTCATAATCATATCGTGTTCCTTTGCCAGTGATTGGGACCATTGACTTTCAAATGATAGTATAGACCAACCTTATTCCGCTTGACTTTGTTGTTACAGTTTGTTTGTATTTTGCCATCAGCGATATATGTGAATACTTTTTTCATTTTTTCCTCTGAATTATCTCATTTGATATACTGTGTTTGGAAAATACTGGCATTGTTGTGATTATTTTGACTGCATATATTTTTTTTTTCACCCTTCCCAGGCAAAACCCCGACTTTGTACAGACATGACCTCATGATGCTCCAAACACGACAGGCCAGCCGCTTTTCTTTGCCAATGAATAAAATTCCTGAGAAATTAGTTCCTAGGTAAGTGCAGACCTGAACTAGACCCTTTACAACAAACTGAATATGTTTTAAATGACAAGTGTTCTGCTTTTTTTTGCCATGTCATAGAAAACTTTTTTTTTAACCATTAACATGCTAATCTTGCATATATGCTTATGTTCTGGTTTGCATTCTGAATGCGGATCTCGCATAAATGCGAGCAATGCATTTACCTCACTGGAAAAGTGAATTGTAAAAAGTATGACGACATAGAACTCCTGAGTGGTTTCCCTTGCTTAGTAAAGCTATTTTTATCACTCGAAAAATCTTTATCCCTGCGAAATCCGTGGAATTTTATTATTTTAATTAATTTTTACCTTGAAACACCCATTTTTCGCTGTTCAAAACGGCTTCTGTCGATAAGATTGATCTCTCTAAATAGGATAATTGACAGCTTCTAATATAGAGAATGGGTTTCTAGCTTGAGTTTAAACATGACATCATTAATTGGGATTGCGATAATAGTTGAACCTCGCCTGGTCTAGATGGGTATAGATTTTGGCAAAATTTTGAATACCCAGGTGTATATTTTAATTAAGTAAAGATTTTCAAGAATGTCTAATGTAACTTTGACATTATGAGTATAGTATATAGCTAGATGATATCCCTAGCCATCATGAGAGTTTCATTTCGGTAGCTTGAGTGGTTGTGGAGTTCTGAATATTTTTCTACAACGGGTGGCTTAAATACTCTCTCCCAAAATGCCTAGCATTGGGAATGACAGAGTGCCCAAAATGGCCTAGCACGTTGAGAGTTAAGAAAATGACTTAGACATGATAGATTTTGTTGTTGTTGCCTCTCTCAGATTTTGATGTGATTGATTTATTTTAGTCATTTGACGTTCACTTCTTTTCTTAAAATTCCACAACTTTTACTAACTCCCCTTTTATGATATGTATGCAGTAGATTTAAAGCTCATCAACAAAGTAACCTTATTGTTTATGTAATGAGTTCTTCAAGACTTTCTTTTATGTAGTTGGTTGTCTATGCAGAGTATAGACCACAAAAATAATTGACATTACCCGCTACAGAATTATATGATCATAGCTTGTCAAATTTTGTTTTCACAGGCGTCTCCAACCTACAATTAAAGTCCCAGATACACGTGGTTGCTTACGCTGCTGTGTTGGTCGTAACCCTTACAATGGATACAGATACCTGTGTGGGGCGACGAGCAACACTGTCATTCTCATGCAGTGGTATGAGCCTCTGAACAAATTCATGCTGCTCAAGGTACATTGTTTATTACACTATCAAATGTATCACTGTAGTCTTGATTAAATACATAATTATCATAATAATAATAATAATAATAATAATAATAATAATACATAGTTTTATAGAGCGCCTTTTCTCCCAAGAGCTCAAAGCGCTTTACAATGGCGGTAACAAAAAGCAATGGAGAAATGATGGCATCGCATCACTGAAGACCACATTCCACGCACACATCCACAAATACACATACACGCATAACATACACACACCTACACACCTAAATCATTAATTTATTTGTTAAATATTGATATTCATGTGGTTTAAAGTGTTGCTGGTTCCATTCTTTCTTAATCCTTATACCATAAGGGTTTCAATGAGTTTAAAAACATGAACTATTTGTGTATGAGTTAATTATTTATAGTCTCTCATTCATTTTTAAGAGATTTACTATGCTCTCTTTTCAACCAGACTTTTGAAACTGAACAAATGCCTTGTCAGTTGGATGTGTTTGAAATGTTTATAAGTCCTGAGCTAGAATATCCTTTGATCTGTTATGGAGTGAGAAAAGGGTATGTAGATTATTATATTTTTTGTCTATCTACAGTTCTTTTCCCCATGGATCCCATGTCCAGACCCAATAGCCCAACCTGAATTTCTTTTTCTTATTTTTATGTATACTGGTCCCATGTCCTAATCTACTTGTCCCAGCAATGATGTGGAATAAAGATTATGTTCTTTTAGCCATGATAATTTTTTTTTAATGTTTGGGTTGGTTTTTTTTCCATAGGGTTGTCCATTTAAGTTTTAAAATATTTCTATGTGTTGATTTGTCTATGGCTTTTTGAGCAAGGTTGTTTCAACCAACTTCATTGTAAGAAATATTCTTGTGTTTTAATCCATGCTAAAATTCTGAATAAAATGTTCTTTCTTTTAATTGAAAACTGAATGAAGCTTTGCTTGGCGTTGAAATTTTTAAATTAACTTCTTTTGTTTGATGTTTTTCAGGCATGACAAAAACCATGTCATGTTTGATGTGATTAATCTCAATAGCACCACCAGCTGGTTCACTGATCTTGAGTCTTCCCAGGGTGAGTTCAACAGTCGAGACGACCCTTCAATCTATACTAGCAAGCAGTAAAACGGCACTTACCCGAAAACCCATGTTTTATTCAAAGTTATGACAGTATACTTGGAAAAAAAATAACTGATTTCAATAATTTATCCAATTTATGGTTCAAACTTCATGAAAATATTACATTTATAAGGTATTAATTTTTCTTCGCATGCTCTTCTATGTAGATTCCAACATAGAACTAAAACATGCTTGCTAGGTGATTTGAAAGTTTTGAAAGAATATGAAACAATTGCCTGTTCTCTAATTTAGACATTTCTTTTCACAGGTGAATTACTCCCAGTTGTTAATGTCACACATTTGGAGAAGGACACAGTTTTGATATGTTATGACAGTAAGTGTGTAATCTCTTTACCAAGGTTATTTTAGCATTTTTATTGAAATGATAATTGCAGCATTCTTATCTGCTTTCTAAGAGCGTGTAAAGTTTTCTATTGGTCAAGCCCAAGTTTTATGTTCACATAATGATGCAAAATTCGGTTTTAGTTTTTATTTCAGGATTTTCGTTGTACAAATTGACAACCAGAACTTGTTTTGTTTTATTTTGTAATTGGTTTGGTAGTTGTTTTTTCAAGCATAGCTTTCTTTCCTTTACATTTCTGAGTATTCCTCTCTTTTTTTTAGTTATTCTCTGCATACAAATGTATTATTTTTTTCTAAAGCTGCATTTTGATGTTTTTGTTTTTTTAATATCTCCTCCAGAATTTGTGAAAGTGGTCAGTATGTCTGGAAGGCTTAAATCAAGTAGGAGACAACAAGCAGAACTACACTTTGATAGATCTGTCGACTCCTTAGGTATAATATGCTCTTTATATTCCTTGAAACATTTAAAAAATAGAAATGTGAATATGTAGCTTCATGTAAGTATTTAATCATCATACTTTATTACAAATGGAGGCCCAATGGCTTATTAAACTGATAGCGACGCAGCACAGAGCCAAGTGGCACATGTTTCTATTCCTTCACACATGCATTTTCATTTTTCTAGAGGCAAGGAAATTTACTCCCAATTGCCTCACTTCACCCAGATGTAATAATAGTACTGTTTGGTTGGGAACTGTGATCGACCAGTGTCGTAACCAGATGTCGGCAACCTTTGCCATTTACCTGCTTTGCTCTACAGAAACTGGATAAAAGCTCGCTCTGTAGGCCAGTGGGCTTGAAAGGACCCTTTGGTTTTTGTTTTTTTATTACAAATTAGATGATTTAAGATTTTATCCCCAAATTATTTTCTTGTGTTCCTATTTCAGTGGTTTTGCAAGACAGTGTGCTAGCCTTCCATAGACATGGAATGCAAGGCAGAAACTTTTTAGCAAACGAAGTAAGAGTTCCTCATATATTTCCCCCTAGTTCCTTCAATTGTTGATGATTAATGAAATGTAAGACTACCATACCCTCAGGATGTTGTGTTTTGTATACCATCTTTGTTAACTCTGATGCTTGCATGTTAGAGGATTTTTTTAATACAATATCCTAAAAATTGTTGTTAAAATATTTTAATTGCTATTCAGAAATGGTATTCTGAATTTTTTCTTTGTGAAATCTCTAAATCTTTAAGATTATTTGTTTTGAGAAATCAAATTGAATGGCACTAATTCTTTTAAACAAATGATTTAAGTAAATTTTATAGGACTTGAAAGTTTCGATGAATGGTTTGCTGGGTTACCTTTGATTTTGAAGGTAGTCTTCATCCCTGATTTTAATAACTTACAATGATTTTTTTGCTATTTGAATTTTTTTTATATTTATAGGTCACCCAAGAAATCTGTGATAAGACAAGAGTTTTCCGTCTCTTAGGATCAGATAGGTGAGTTTTGATAATAGATAATCCAAAATTTTTGTAATCTAACAATATTTAAATTTAAGTCAAGTACACTTAAATCTCATTATACCGCCATTCTCGTCTACCACCAACCTATGATCGAGAACATTTATGACTGCATGTAATAAATACTTACTTCTTGTTATATTGCCATTCTCGTTATACCACCAATTTTGTGTTTTCCCCACATTTGGCGGTGTAACGAGGTTTATGTGTAATTTGACATTTTGTTTGAAGTTTCTGATGCAGTTTGGTTACCTTTAATTGGGTTTCATTATTTTGTATACCTTTTTCTAGTCCTACAAAAGCAATGCAAGTTTTTTGTTACAAACGACCTCACCCCCACCTCCCATTCCCTCCTTTCCTGTTTTCAAAAAGAATAACACCGTCACAACTTATCAAACATGCTTTTCTATTTTCCTCACAGAGTTATCTGCCTGGAGAGCAGACCTACCAACGACACCAGTGCCAACTCCAATCTCTACGTCCTTGCTGGTCATGAGAATACCTACTAGTACTAGACATTAGAAGTGGGCAATGTATTTCTTGAGTGTGCATCATGCTTTCAGGATTACTTTATGTCAAATAAAGACAGAGACTTATGTAGAGTGCCAACAAAACTTATTGTGTTCCTTCAAACAGTGGTGAATTGAGTTTTCATTTTCAGCTGCAACATTTGTGCTTTTCATCAGAAGGAGACAGCGAATAACTGTGACATGCTTATTTCTTCCCAAAGACAGCAGAGCTTGTGCAATGTGATAGTGACTGTGTGTTTTAAGTCGATGTTGTCATAGTCAGTTCTTCTCATTATAAGTTGCTAAGTACAGCTTACAATCTACATTTTGAAACTACTTCCTCAGAGATAAGGTTGCATCAGAACGGTTTCGGACTTTGTGTCTCTTTATCAAATGGATTCTGTTCCCCTTCACAGTGCTGACCACAAAAAGCTGAAATGATCAAGTTTGGAAATTTCTGATCTCATGGTTATCTCATTAGCTTTATCATCAGGAGGAGAAGGGATGCTTTGTAATTTCTGCATTGTCTTACTTTTAATTTTTTTTTGACATACTTGTAGTCATCTGGAAAAAAAGATGAGACAAAAAAAGTTTTTCAAAGGATATGATCCTCTAAACAGGTTTTTAAAATGTTCATTTTATTAGTAACTTTACCTAAAATATATCTTTTTAGTTAAGGAGCTTCAAGTATGTCTGAATAGTCAGATTTTATTTTTATTGTCTATGGTTGCACAGTTATCTTTATACAGCTCCCTTTATTGCTAAAAGTATTGTCTTGTTATTGGTTTATGGTGGATTCTGCACTACCAACGACATATTCATCATGAATTTGCATTTGCTCTAAGGCTTATTGAATGGGCATGGGGTAAGGGGTGGGATCAGTTTTTGTCTGGTGTTACTGCTTGATATCTTCTGTGAAGCATTAACTGGTAATTTGATAATCACAATCAGGGCTTTGCACTTCAAGGTACCTTGCCATTTCACCAATATTCTCTTGTCTGTTGTAGTCCACAGTAGTCTTGATTCATAATGATTCATCCTCAAGATATAAATCTGTAGATTCTTTTACGATTTTGATGTCATTCTTATCTTGCTTCAGCAAATCATGTAAGGTCAACATAAGAAAAAATAAGAACTTTGTTTATTATTAGTTGTTTCCTGCAAAGCATTTCATTCTCACACTCTGATGATAATTTATTTTTCCTTGTTGAGCACTTTTTCTTTATCATATCTTGTACGTACAGAAAAAAAAACAAAAGCACATTTCACTCACTCCATCAGAGGCTTTGATTCAGCACTTACATGTGAAGACAGCTACTGTGAGACTGTGTCAGTGTAATTAGTTTATAAAAAAATGGCTTAGTAAATGTAGGCTCTGTTCTTTCATGCTGTAAAGGTATCCCATCTTTAACATTTATGAATGATTGAGTGTGGGAGGAGAAATAAAAAGTAGAGAGTGGATTGTTTATAAGGGATATGTGTGAGAGTTAAAGGTGGATGTTGTTTCTCTTTCATTAATTTTTAAGACATCAGTATTTTAAAAGGGAATGGATTTGAAAGTGATCTCAGAGGAGAGACAGAAGTGCAAAAGTACATTGCATTTAAGGGAAGGGGGGGGGGGGGGGGGTGTGTGTTTTTTTTTTGTTTTAGCTGCTATCGTTGTGTACAAATAATATTTTAACTGGGAAGTGTGCAAATTAACTTTTCAACAATGTTGTAAATTTATTTTCAGTTGCTATATATATGTTAAATACTTATGCATTTTTTCATAAGTGAAGGAGCAAAACTGCTAAATTATGTTTTTGTGGTAGGATTTTATTTTTTGTTCATAATTCTTTTTTTCTTTTTTTTCATACTGTATATCAAGAGAATACTTGATAGAATGGTTGTAATGATTCAGATGAAAACCTTGAAAGGAAAATTATTATAATGGCGAACGTTTTCTTTGGGCAATACAAAGCTCTCAGGCTGAGGACTATGGACGCCTTACAAAAATCAATGCACGCGTATATACTCAACGGCAATGTTACTACCACTGCCCTGAAAATCATGGGCGAAAGGAGCATAATGATTAGGGACCCGATCCTTCAGGAGGTGTGTCGGTTCTTTTGAAAGTCGAATGCGACCAGTAAGATGTGTATAATATAAAGAGCTCACACATTCAGTAAGAAAGCGAAGTGTTTGTGTCATGATGTCCAATGTTAAAAAAAAAATGGAGGCCCTGATATCTATAAATTGTACTCAATGCGCTTCACACTTTTTACTTCCCCGGTCCAACAGCAAAACATATTTGAAACACATAGAACAAATGAACGACTCACTACTGGTTTCAAATCCTCACGTCGTTATCTGTATAAACGTCTATCCAACATTATTGATAAGGTTGACATTTTTTCCCAAGTTACTTTGACATATTATTTCTGTAAAAATAGTTCCTTTAATTTCTCTAAACTAAATGCCGATGGGGCATATTTTTCTCTGTTGAAGGCTATAACCCTATTTTATCTCTCAATGACTGGGGTAGTCTCCGAACGATAGCCTTTATGGGGCTTTTGTTTTCTCTGACTAAAGTTCCACAAGTCTTTGTCTTTAAATTCATGTGGAGTGGTATAAAAAGGATACACCACTCAGGTCTTTGGATATCATTTTCCATCTTCTCATTTTGATCAAACAATGCTCATTAAAATTTGCATCAATACAAGTTTGATGAAAACTTGTGTTTTCCAAAGACACTTTATATACATTACCTTGAAGGGGAAAGGGTTGAAGAGAAAACAGCAGCATGAAATGTATGTTTGTTTAAATTAAAAATCATTGTTTATTAATACAATAATACTCCAAGTATTTTTTAATTTTATTCTTCTTTAAGTTATTGGGAATGGCAAATGTTGAATTTATTGCTACGGTATTTTGATAATGATGCAGTGCACTTATGCCTAGTGTTTTGGGTTTCTTCTTTATCAAAGGTTGATATATTCTTAAGCAGGGTATATGATAGTGGGCAGTAAGAAACAAAATCAAAGAAATCAGAAAAATAGGGATTTGAAATGTGACTAGAGGACTCAAACCCAGGATCTGCACAGCACCCATTGCTGGGATAGCAACTAGCCAAGTGGATTGACATGCTGTCTTGTGCTGGTGGCCAGGCAATGGGTGCTGTGCCAGGCCTTGAATTCAAGTCTTCTTCCTGAAGTCACTCATCTGCTTCTCTATTTTTCAGGTTTCTTTTGCTTTTTTTTATTTTATTGGCACTGCCCATTATTCAATATCTTGCTTGATTTCAGTGCTAACTCCACACTTGAACCATTATCCCAATTTATTGATAATGGCATTATATAGAAAAGAAAAGTTGGCTAAAAAGTTGTACTTATATTTGTTCATAAGGGAAAGCTGTGTTAATAGTGCATCCATCATTCTACCTACGCATTTATCCCTGGATAATATTTCAATATTTCTCTCTATTCCTTCTTTTCTGAGATATAGTTTTTGTGTCAATGCAATATATTCTAACTAAGGTGTTGAAATGAAACTGCATTGAAGTGAGGATTTAGTCTTGGGTATCTACTAAACATTCATTTGTCTGTCCGAGTTAAAGATATTTACACAAAATGTAGCAAAAATTTAGACATGAAGCCATAATGTATACTCTAGACATGGTTATCCTTTTATGATAGTAATAGTTGTGTATATTGTGCTGTTTTAAATTAAGGTTGAGGCACAGATTGGGTTGGGTTGTTTTTGGTATTTTT
This sequence comes from Melibe leonina, assembly GCA_031471865.1. NCBI lineage: Eukaryota > Metazoa > Mollusca > Gastropoda > Nudibranchia > Dendronotidae > Melibe > Melibe leonina. The sequence continues at coordinate 1,956 of JAUEKZ010183961.1, read as the reverse complement.
GGGAGTGGGTGCTTTCCTTCTATTGTTGGCTGCCACAGGCTGCATTGTTGCTGTACATGGTAATAGTAATACTTCTCTGTCTCTAATGGTAGGTCATGAAATATGTTGGGATATTTTTGGGGTTATAATTTTCTCTCAACTAGTAATTTATTTTACTCTTATTTAATCATATTTTCCTACGCACATTGTATCCGAGTTTGAGAGGATGAATGAAGCTAAATATTTTTTCATATGTTATGATTTATCATATTCATATTGTATATATGGATGAAATGATTGAGTGTGGTGAAGGGATGGGGGAAAAAATATAGATATAGAGAAACTGAGTGAAAGAGGAGACACCTATTTGTTATAATGCTATGTATGTAAATGTAATAAATAAACATCACAACAAAGCCTCTCCATGACTTTATAAAACTAATTGATGATGAGAAATAAATCATAATACCCATGCTTTCACACAAATTTATTGCTATTGGAGTTCTTTGTCTTTCAACTCAAACAATAGTCTTGCTTTTTCCTCTTCTCTACTCTGTTCTTTCGTTTTCTGTTCTTGATGGGTAGTAGTAGTGATTATCCCCCACATCATGCATGTGGTATAGAGATGAACTGAGTACTTTTCCTGGACTCATGTGAATCTTTTCTGTCCTTTTTGACAGTTTCAAAACAACAGGAGTTTTTCCAGAACTTTCTCCTATGCTCCCTAACAAGCAAACACACACAAATTTTTGTTGTTGTATCTGTTAGCACTGTCTTGATCCTGCCTGTTGTCAAAACAGGGTCACTTGCTATCTAGAAGGACAGTACTTCCGTACAGAAAAGTTGGTAGAATATCCTTGGTCTCTCTGGAACATAATAGCGCATGATGTGGGTGGTAGCCATCGTCTGTTTGCGTGTCATGCTTTGTGGTTGTGATAGTTGATTTATGCTTCTCCTGCAAATCATCTCTTTGTTGTCACCTTTTTTGAGAGATAATAAATAATAATAATAATTTAAAAATTCATTTATATAGCGATATAGCGCCCTACTCCAGCACTCTCTTTCGTGCTGCCTTAACAAGCATACAGTGGGTGGTTGGCGGGCGCTACTTTTGTTTCTTATATTTTGGCTTTATCATCTTACATTTTGCAGCACTCTCTCCAGTGTTCTCTTAACAAGCATACACACATGTATGTTAGCTCAGTCTTGGTCCTGCTTGTCGTCCCAACACTTATGGTCATGACCCATGTTTTGCACAATGGTACCTAACTACAGGGTCACTTGCTAATTATCTAAAAGGACTGAGTACTTTTGTACACAAAGGGCGGTAGAAAATCCTGGGTCTCCCTGGACCTTAATAGCGTGTGATAAGGTGGTAGTCATCACTGTGTTTGTGTCTCCTGCTTAATTAAGATTTCAGTGGAAAGACAAATGGCAAAAGCCTGAAATTCCTGCTTTTGGCATACAGTATGTCAGTCCACTGAAATCTTTTTTATCTACTTTAAGAACTCGTGAATTTTGAAAATTGTGAATATTCTGTTTGGTTAGAACCGGACCTCGATGTGAAAGGGTTAACTATTCTATCTATCTTAACCCTTGGCGCTCATATATGACCTTAGCAGTTGAAAGCGCCCTAGAACTCCAATAAACAAACAAACAAAATGTTGAAACAGTGCATAGTGAGCGGCTTACCATAGAACTGTAGAAAATTCTTTGTTTTTTTGGACCACAATTTGATTGGACAATAATGGCCATTGGCTGCATGTTCGTTCTTTTGTATGTTCTTTTCTTTGAAAGAGATAATGCCCTTTTGTTTGAGTAAATGGCACCGTTTTGTTATTTCAATTAGTTATCGAATGTTGTATCGAAATACAGTTTATACACCCCTCACACTCTGTTAGCGGGCGGTTGGCGGGTGCCTCTGGTGGGCGCTACTTCTGTTTCTTATCTTTTGGATTGATCTATCATCTTACTTTT
>JAUEKZ010183950.1:0-13224 GCA_031471865.1 Melibe leonina | reverse complement strand
ATACATACATACATACATACATACATACATACATACATACATACATACATACATACATACATACATACATATAGATAGACCGACTCATGATCAGTGAGCTGGAAAGCCCGCTAGTCAGGCATATGTCAAATCGGACCCAGTTATCAATAAGCATCTGCTCAAAGATAATTCATCTCCATTGGAATTGTGTAACCGATTTGTACTAGCGATGAACGCTCGACTGCAAAATAGCTTCACGAAGAACAATTTTTGTATGATTGGTTAAAAAATAAAATTTATCATATTATATAAGATACGGTTTATCAGATAACATTCGTGTTTTTGTCGGGTCTTGTCCAAAGAGTTTTTTTCATCGTATCATTCATGTGTCGTGATTGAAATGTCAGATATCACACGAACATTCTCATCTCATCGTTCCGTTTGTGACACGGTAATAAATACACGGTAGTATTGACACGTCCGTCTCAATGGTCGTGTGCTAATATAATATTCTTTCTCCCTTATTTACATTCTGTATTGAAGATGGATTGGGATTCCCCATTATCTCCTGTTTCCTCCTTTCTCTGCCTGACCCTAATCTCCCTCCTCTTTCCCCTTCGTTCCCAATTCTTGTCATTGTTGCGTGATGTGGCGGATTAAGGCGAAAACACAAATAGGTAGATTGTCAATAATAAGTTAGTTATCAGATGTACAGTAGTGCATTCTGCTTGTACTGATCAATGTTCTATAAAGATCTTGTGTGGGTGTGGTTGGTTGGGTTTGATAGAGGAATCCTCTTGGAGTCGTCCTCATTCGTCCTCATTCATACTTACCGAAATCGGTATCCTTTGTTTTCGCCTGCTCTGTGATTCTCCCACACAAAGTAGGTCACTGGGTGAGAGTTAACCTCCAAACATTTTGTATTGTTCAGATTGTTTAAGAGAAAAAGCTTACAGGTTTTGTACTATTATTAGTGGCTCGCGAACGTTTTATCTTTTTTTTTTTTTCATAAGATTCTACTTTAAAAGTTAAAGATTTAGGTTATTTCAGTGGGTGGCTTACTGAATAATGACGAGAGTAACAACTTCTATTCAAAATATTCCGCGGCCTCTATTCGGTGTGCTATTAACCACTGGGTGCCCCTTGTGAGTTGCAGACTTGGTCGTGTGCTTGGTTGGAAGCTCCCCCTGGTGGGCTCCATTTCCGGTCCTGTGGCTATTATGGGAGGGAGCGTCTGGCGACCAGGGTGGGTTCCACGTCTGCTTATGTGGGTGGGCGGTTGAGAGGTTCATAATGTTTGCTCCCCATCCGCCTGCCCTTGATTGCTGATTATCCCAATTCATATGATCATTGGTAAAGCAAGGGGAGAGGTTGACAGTCCAGTAATAGAGGACAAGGATAAAACAGGACACAAATATAATAATAATCACCATCATTCTTTTATATCATTCTCTACGTTATTTATAAACTCCATATCCCTCTCTGCCTCCTGCAGTCCTTCCCGAGGGTGAGATGCCCCCAGACAGCAGCCAGTACCAGCTGTTGAGTCAAGCAGATCGGATGAATTACATCCCTGGCCAGAGCAGCGGCAGCGCGTTCCACCCCTTGGAGGGCGACGGGGGCAGCACGGGCGGCCCGCCCGACATCAAGCGCAAGAAGGGCAACGGACTGGAGGGCAAGAGCATTGAGGAGGAGCTGTGCCGCATCTGCGGGGACCGAGCCTCGGGCTACCACTACAACGCCCTCAGCTGTGAGGGATGCAAAGGTACGCCACCATTCCAGTCTATTCTATAATAATGACAGTAAGGAAACCCAGGACCCAGCCCACTGCACTTATCGCCTGGCCGACAGCACGGGACAGCCGTAGAGCGGATGGCTTAATGGTTAGCTCGCTGTCTCGTGCTGTCGGGGTGCCGTAGCTTGGTCCCTGGTTCGATCCCCACTGAGGTAATTTTTTTGGTGTTTTTGTTTTTCCATTTTTCTTCTTCCTTTGGCTTTGTCTCGATTCTGCACTGCATATTATTTTAAGTCTGACTCAAGTCTATTCTACGCGTGCCCGTATCGAATTATAACTTCCTGTGTGGTGACGTCATGTACTACATAACTTCTAACCCCACGAGGAATCTCCCTAGTTTATTGTCTTTCCCTCGTCTCGAATGCAGACTCGTCGGGTGCACATGGTATCGTCAAGGCTTTTCATCAAGAAGGTCTGATTCTAACCCAATTGAAATACGCAAAATCTTACAAATGTAATAGTTTTATTATAACAGGATAAATCAGATTTCCGTGTTGTCAGTTCACTGAAATCTGATTTATCCTGTTATAACCCTTTTACTGCTACGGCCAAAATCTTCCCTGTTCTTATACCAGATAAATCAGATTTCAGTGAACTGACATACAGAAATCTGATTCATCTGGTATAAGAACACGTACATTTTAAATATTTTGTATATAATTCAGTTGGGCTGAATCAGACCTGGCAGGGAAAGGGATAAGAACACCCAAGTCTTGAAGCATTGAAAAGGTTAAGGTGCGGTAGCATAAGATACAAAAGTTATCGATACCGGAAATATACTTCAAACTTGTTGCGGCTCTTCTAAAGCCTCCACTCTAACAGTTACGAAACTTGAACCCTAAAATATTATACAATTTAACGTCATCTTGTAACTTTTCCGTTCTTTTTCAAGCTCCGCTAGTTCGGGGAAGAATTAATGCATGAAACCAAGTTGTTCATAAAATATGAAAATTAAGCATGTCAGCATAATATTTAAAAAATGAATATCATCATGCTTTTAGTTTTGCACACGACACGAGTGATATACATCAATTTCTTTCACGACAGTTTGTTGCTTTTGAAATTAATGATGACATAGATGTTCACTCATGCATGGAAAAAAATAGAGCATCAAGTTTACATTAATAAATGTGTGTCACGAAAATACAGTTTTGATTTAAAGTACATAGACGGAGGGCTTCAAGGCCTAAGTAAGTTAGTAAGTAAGGAAGGAAGGAGACAAGCAAGGAAGGAGGCAAGGATTTAACATAGCACCATTGTGGCAGGGCTGACAGTGGGAAATAATGCCATTTGGCTTCCTGCGTTCATCATCACGGCTCTATTTCAGGCTTTTGGCCTTTTATGTCAGTTCCTTGAAAACTAATACATTTTGAAGATTTTGCATAGGTGTGTCAGTTAGCTTAGAATCAGACGCCGCTGTGCTGAGAAAAGCTACACTACTAACCCCTTCTCAGCAAGGCCTGACTCTGACCTAGCTGAATATGCAACATTTTAACAGTGTATACGTATTTTATACCAGATAAATCAGATTTCAGAGAACGGACATATGCCAAAATCCCGATTTCCAGGCTTTTGGCATATGTCAGTTCACTAAAATCTGATTAATCGGGGTGTAAGAACAGGCAAATCTTGAAGATTTTGGTGTCCTTAGCATTGAAAGCGCTAACTATGCATTTCGCACCCTCGGGTGGGTGAGGCACGGGCTCACTGCAATTGGTGCTTGGGTGGTGAGTGAAGGGGTTGGTGGTGGTGGCGGCAGAAGACCTTCGTGTCATGTCTTAGTGAACCAGCCCTCACCGTCACAACTGCTGCTGCTAGCAATGAGTGTGTATGGTAGGGCGTTGTTCCACCCCAATGGTTTCATTTCAATGTTTTGGCTACAGTTGCGCCCAGACCACGGCCTACTTGTTACGAATGCACAGCGCCTCATTTTACTGTGACTGTGATCAGCGTGAAGATAGATAGATACAAAGATAGATAGACCCATAGATAATAGTCTATGGATAGACCTTTATTCATCAAAAGCGATGACTCAGATCAAAAGAAGCGCGCGCGCTCACACACACACTCACATGCACGCACGCACGAATACGCAGTGAGTTTACACACACACGCGCGCGCAAACCTTGCTTGGATGAAATATTATACAATATGTAAAGATTACTTGAGGTTCAAGTGCCGTTCAAGAGTCAGTGAGGTTCGACGGTTTTGTTGTCCATTTTCCGTATTACTTTTTGTCGACACAAGACTAGTTAAAATTGTCATCGACAGCTCCACTTTGGTTGGTTATGTCCTGTTTAGGTCATATCAAAGACAGAGCTCTATAGACTCTAGAAAAAAAGTAGACGTGCCGCAACACAGAGCTAAATTGAGGGATAACCCAGTCACAGTATACTGACACTTGGCCAACCAGTCCTCGCACTGTTCCTATTAAGTCGATCACATAGCGAAAAAGTTGCTAAATTGCCGGTTTGAATCAACATTTAACCCTTTCACAGCGAGGTCTGATTCAAGCCCAACCGAATTATATGCAAAATTTTAAGAATGTACGTTTCCTAAATTTCTTATACCAGATAAATCAGATTTCAGTGAACTGACATGTCCGATTTATCTGGTATAAGAACAGGTAAGTTTTGAGGATGGTGGGTGGGGATGGGATGTATGGTGGCATGGCTACGTCCATGTTCATATCTTTCACCCAGTTTGCTGAATTTCCTGTGGAATATGCTAGTTGTCATTTCATTCTGCTCAATCAAAATGTAGCATTAGTTCCAAGTAGACATTCCTACAGGGGAAGTTTAGAATATGAAACAAAATATTTCTCAACAACTCGTAATTTTTCATTTAACCCTTTCACAGCGAGGTACGATTCTAACCAAGCAGAATATACAAAATATTGAAGATTCGAGTGTTCTTATACTAGATGGATATGAATTCAGTAGACTGACATAATATGGCTTTTGGCAGATTATTAGGTATCTTTCCTAAAATCTTATTAACCTTGTATTAGAACAGGCAAATCTTGAAGATTTTGATGTCTCAGGTTAGTAGTTTGAGAAATAACATTAGCAGTGAAAGGGTAAAATCGTTTTATGTATGTATTAATTCATTTTGTATCGACCTCTAATTTATTATTCTTTTCAGGATTCTTTCGCCGTTCCATCACACGCAATGCCACCTACTCATGCAAGTATGGCAACAACTGCGAGATGGACATGTGGATGCGTCGGAAATGCCAGGCGTGTCGTCTACGCAGGTGCCGGGAAGTGGGCATGAAGGAGGAGTGTAAGTCTTACAAACATCCGGACATGGTGTATGATTGAATTAACCCTTTCACAGCGGGTGGCGGGGTCTACTGAAGTCTGATTGATCTAGTTTAAGAACATGTAAATTTGGAAGATAATATTGATGTATCTATTTGGTAGTTTGAGAAATACCGTAAGCCTTGAAATGGATAATGATATACAATCTGCAATAATCCTGGATAATCTCTGAGAATCAGAAAAGTAGATTTTTCCTTTTTGAAAAAATGGATGGCTGCATTATAACTTTTGTTTGGAAGTGTGGAACTTAATCATCATATTTAAGACATTGGCCACAATCAAGAAATATGTAACTTGTTTATTATTATTATTTATTATATATCTATTTTTTCGAATCTTATTTTAGTGATGATTATTATTGTCCTGTATGTCACACAGGCCTTCTGTCAGACGACCAGTGCAAGGCCAGAGATGCCCGTCGCAAGGCCAAGATGCGCTTCAGTCCCAAGAAGGAGGTGCACAGTCCGGACAGTTTTGGTCACCCAGGATCGGAACCAGACACTCCCACCAATTTCTCTTTACCCGGGTCAGGGGAAGGGGCTAGGCCGTCCCTCAGCTCCTTCCCTTCCACAGCCTCCACTTCATCGGAGGCCTGGTCCCCCTGCTCCACCGGAGAAGAATTCTCACCCGACCCCATGAAGAAGTTGACCCCTGAACAGCGAGAGGTCATTGAACAACTAGTGGCTCTGCAAGACAAGTATGAGTTTGCTGACGAAGAGAGCTACACTGAGTCCTGTGTAAGATGTTCAGTCTTTTTACTGTCTTTCATTGAACTTGTGAAGCACTACGCAGTTGTGAGAATAAGTGGTATGATTTTTTTAAGGAAAATAATGAAGATAATAAACAAACTAGCAATTGCCAGATAGCTATAGTAGGTGTCAGACACAATCGAATTTTCGAACATCTCTTGAATTTCTCTTCAGGTGGCCAAGAGTTGTGGTATAAATTATTGTCTTTACTGAAAGTTGTCTGTGTAGGTCTATTCAGAAGAGGTTGAGTGAAAACAATCAGTTCATGTAGTAAAGCTGTGCTCTCAGCCTTCAATGGCCTTTGCTTTCTTTCGCCAACAGCAGTTATTTTTTTTATTGGGGGGCCTAACTTTTTTCAACTTGGATCATAGAATCAGGTTATGATGGAATGATACTGATGAAGAGTTCATAGATTAGATATATGCTATCTATGATGAATAAAGGTAATGACAGTCAGATGGGGAGCAAGCACTGGGAATCACAAGAAATGGGAGCGGATAGCTCAAGTGATTAGCTCGCTGTCTCATGCTGCCGGCCAGGCGATGGGTGCCGTAGTTGGGTCCTGGGTTGGAACCCCACTCTGGTCAATTTTCTGTTTTTACTGTTTCTCCATTTTTCTGATTTCTTTGGCTTTGTCTCGTTTCTGCACTGCATATTATTTGAATTTTGTCTCATTTCTTATGAATGAGGGTACTGGTCCAGTACTTGTGAATTGGAGGTGCAATGCAGGCCAGGTGGATAGCAGTGGAGCACGGTACCCAGTTCCATTCCTACCAGTGACCAATTAGTTTTTCCTGTGCAAAAAAATCAACTCCAGCTGTCTTCATTTAACAAATACCTTTTCTTTTTCCCCTTTTGTGTTTCATTTGCCGATTTACAGAAAGACTTTAACTCTGAATCGGCATCTAAGCTGGACCCCAACCAGTTCATGCAGGCCATGGCCTCCACCTTCATCCTCATTACACAGCTCATCGTGGAATTCACCAAAAACTTGCCCGGTTTCCTCTCCTTGCAGAAAGAGGATCAGTTCACCTTGCTCAAGGTAAGGCAGGGAGAGATGAACTAAACGAGAAATTAATGTTTCATATTCTGTCAAAACATTGAGAATATAGTCCTTCTAGTCTAGGAAAGAAAGATTTTATCTCTCCTTTCAAGAGTAGTTTTTGCTTATGTACTAGTGTGGAATGTGTTAATCCTCCACAGACCAACTGCCTACCCAGTTTGTGAAAGTATCATTACAGGCGTCAACTGATTGGAAGCTTATAATTTCCCTGTTGAGGGATCAATAAAGTTATCTTATCTTATCTTATCTTATCTTATAATGAGAGCACATGAGAAATATATATTATGCAACAATATTGTGTTCATTCTTGCATTTTACAATGCATTGTTCATATATGATTTTGGTACATCCTTATTATTCATTTGCTAGTGCAAACATTTGTAACTTTTTATTCTGCATGTAGCAAGTTGGGCACTATGGAAAAAGATTTTATTGTATGTTGGCCTCATGTTCATTCCTTTATCATAGACTTATTGGTTCGGATATCATTGTGGAAACATGTCTAGCCTTTTTCAGTGGGGTCCCAATCCTAACCAAACTAAGTATGCAAAATCTTCAAAATTTACATGTTCTTTTACCAGAGATTTCTAGTGAACAGAAATTTTCAACAAAAAAAATGAATTTCCGACTATTTGCATTTGTCAGTTCACTTAAATCTGATTTATCTGGTATACGAATTGGGAAATCTTGAAGATTTTTATGTATTTGGTCTGTTATCATAAAAGGATAACTTTGATCATTTTTTCCCCCTTCCACCAGTCTTCAACAACGGAAGTGATGTCCATAAGAGCAGCCCGGTGCTACGACCTTGAGACGAGCAGCATCGTGTTTGGCAATGGCCAGCCGTGCACCCTCGAGAACATGAAGGCTGCCAGCCTAGGTCACTACGCCGAGGTGCTCTACGAGTTCTGCCACAACATGGCCTCCTTCAAGACAGACAATGCAGAATACGCCCTCATCACAGCCATCTGCATCTTCTCGGGTATTTATTTACATAGTTATGTTATGTACCGCACACGGCAGTCTTCTACCTATGGTTTTTGGGGGGTTTTCAAACGCTCCTCTTATATAATATAATGGCTTTGACCTGTCTTTGACAAAGGTGTTTTTTAGGGCCTTGCTCTGAGTTATTATTTCTTGCCATATCAAATACAACATGAGCATTTTTCTTGCATTTCAACAGTGATAAACTTTTGGAGCTGCAGTTTGATATTCTATTGATGAGTCGGTATCAACAGTCAACTGTTGCGTCATAGCACATGTAAAAAATGATCTGTAAAATGTATTTTTTAAATTAACCAACATATGGTTAATACTAAAAAGGTTTTTTTGTCCATGTTTATTTCTTGGAATGGCCGCTATGAGTGTTTGTTCACACTGTGGGAATGAATGGAATCGTAATGATAATCTTTAACTTATCTTTGGCCTTAAACAGGCAGAATGGATTTATCATATCATGGGATACATAGTCAATATAAGGAAAGGTAAGTTTTTTTGGGTGAAATTTTGTTGGTCGCTGGATTAAATTTAAAAAAAATTGTTTTCTCAATATGTTATTAATCCCTATGTTACTTTCTCTTGTTTTCAGAGCGGCCGGGACTTTTAGACAAGATAAAGGTGGAGAAGATCCAAGGAGATTATGTGGCCTTGCTGCAAGCCTACGAGACGGCCAAGAGGGGAAAGGGTGGTCGGGCATTGGCTCGCTTTCTGTCTCGGTTGACAGACCTGCGCACCATCAGCGTAGAACACTCCAACATTTTGATTGAACTGGACATGAAGAAGGACGGCCCAGATGTGCCTTCGATTATTACGGATATTTTGACATTACCACCGGAAGGGAACTAGACCCACCAGCTAGTCTGTCCCAGCCGTTGAGGGCAATTTGACCATGATATTATTACTCAATGGATATTATCCCAACCAACAAACCACCTCCATCTCCACCCCTCCTCCTCCTCCTCCGCCCATTGTGCATCACTGCTGGGCCTGCTGCCTTGACTCAAAGACCGGTTATGGATACACAGCTACACGGACACGCAAATACAGCATGCCTCTTCGTGTCCGGGCTCACCACTGACGCTGTATCTGGGGAGGAAAGATGGAAAATGTTGTTTCCATCAATGTTCCTTTGTGTTTTCATAGGAGTTATACTGATCATCAATAGCAGATCCTCCACTGCAACTATTACTACAACTGCTTCTACAACTATAATGCACTGTTTCTGCTACTACTTCTACTTATATTCCCTGTGACTTGGTGTAGAGTCCTGTGTCAGCTTGGCACATCAAGACTTGTGTTGAATAAGGCCGATTGTTATGAAGGTATTCGATTCAGTCAGGATGGATTTTGGGTAGCTGCTATTGCGTGTGCTGGATTGGATTGCCTTTGGCTTCAAGTTATGTCCTGTGTAGCTTGATATAAACAATGTTTTAAAATGTTGAAGAATGGAGATAATTGTCTAAAACCCTGCAGCATTGTATTTACTGCTAGAAGAAATAATATGAAAGCAATAACAGCCACAAAGGTTATTCAACGTGTTGAAGCAAACGGCTTGAAGGATTACAATTGGTGAAATTCTGTTCTACAGTTGGATTTATATTTGAGATACTTTGTACCTTGACATATCGTGAAGGCATATAATTAGACGTGAGGCACAGACTGTTCTGGGAAGTGCTTTTCTCACTGATAGGGAAAAAACGATGATAATGTGACTGACTGGTTTTGTTCATTCCGGAGCCTGCAAATTGGATTAATATGTTCACTCTCATTTGTTCAAATAGACAAAAACTCGACAAAGAGTGTCAATTCCCACTGGATTTTTACAAGTGTTTGCTTTCTGAAAGAGGGAGAAGGGAAGTCTCTCAGTACTATCCACAGTGCAGTTCCAACTCCTCAAATCAGCCAGATTCAATTTTCAGATGGATAGAAAACAAAGCTTGATTCATCTTCTCATCCATTCACTTATCCATTCAATCATTCTGAATTCATCCATTCATTCATTCATTCATGTATTAGCATTCACTGTTTTGTTCTTCATGTCACCAATTTACCAAGAGATATTACCATAGGTGTCACAGAGTCTATGGAGCTTGTTGTTGGATTTGAATTGATGTTTGGGATTCTTGTATTGAATATCTCTAGCCCTACCAGCCTACTCACCCAATCCTCACTGACAGGGTTGGCTTGTCAAAATTTTCCCTTCAACATTATTTTTTTTCAATCCATTTGTTTTGCATCTCACATTCTGATCATTATATCTTTTAGTAGTTTCCCTTGCATAGACAGTAACGAGCGAGATTTAAACCGTTGATGTAGCAACAAATGAAAGGCAATAAGGCGCAGGTTTGTGATACCAACATAATTCAGCTTTATCCTAAATTCCCCCTCCCCCCTCCCCCCCCCCAATTCAATGACCCTGCCTTTCTTTCAAAAAGTTTTATGACTTTTCTTTAATGTTTGTTTCATTGTTTTGCTCAGAACAACTCTTTCCCCGTGATGTTTGTTGTTAAACTGAAACCTTTGTCACAATTTGACACATCTGGACTCATATGCTCTTTTTCTGTCTCTGTCCTTTTTGTTTGTTTTTTCTTTTGTCTTGTTCTGTATGCTGTTACAATTTTGTCATAGGGAAGCAATCAGAAGGGAATTTAATTTTTTAAAATTTTTACATTACTGGTGTACATGGTGTCTTTTTATACTTTGTATTTTTAGTAACAAAAAAAGGTGAATAAAATCTTAAATTTGTGTGAACTACATGATAATGAACTGGAATGAAATTTAGAGTATGGATTATACAGGCATTTTGACCCTATCAGTGAATAAAAACACTTTGATTATCCAGGCGTGCTGCATTGTCTGTGTAATTTGTCCCTAATTATATAATTTTACCCCTTGCAAAGTTAACAATTGTTTTAACAAGCAGAGCATTTCTTGATGGTGAGGGTGGATTTTCTTAGGTGAGGGTGGGGGTGTTCTTTTAAGCTTATGATACATCTCTGCCCTTCTTTTTTTATGATAATTGTGTGTACATTACATGATATTTGATAGAGTGATAGATGAATTGTAAGCTGCCTGTGAAATGGGGACTTCATGGGGACTTCATGGGGTTGGGGTTGCTACTGAAACCATAGCAAAGGGTTCATACCAGTAGTAAGGAAAACAAATGATTTCCATATTATTATTTATCAGCATAAACACAGTGGCCAGTTATGGTTGTATTTACGTGATGATTTGATGATTTGATTGTTATCGTGGTCATTCTTCTTTTTGGTTTTTTTTCCCCTCCTTTTTGGGGTTTTTAATTTTTTGATTTTTCATGTTTGTTGACATGATGTGACCATGACCAAATGCATGAACCGCCCACACAATGAATTCAACACAAGTGTCAAATAAATAATTGTTATTCATGTATATCTGTGTCTGTCTATGTGTCTTGGAGAGTGAGTGTGAACAATTGCATGCTCTTTAGCTTAAAATTTTTTGTTCTTCTAAAGGGAAGGGGGAAGGGGGTTGTTTTTATCTATTTTATCAATGAAGATCTTGTATAATTGTTTGTGACAAGGGATTTCTTGCTAAATGATATTACAATGATTGATGAATGAATTTTCTCAATAAATTTATGTGTAAATATTCAAGTTGAATACAAACGTTATAATGAAATACGTTGACTGTGAATAGAAAATGTCAGGCTCTTATCAGTGTTCTTGTGTATATATATATATGTTAGCAAAATTACATTATACATTTTATATATATAAATCTATATATATTATATCTATACACACACATCACCTGTTTTTGTGGTTTCATGACTACAAAGTTGAAAGATATTATGTATCACTGTGCTAGGTGGATTTTGAAGTCAATGATATTGTTTATTTGGTTGTTATTCTCGGCTCAATACAAGGATACCGTACTATACCTGGTCATAAGTATCCATTTCCATCAAGGTAACTCTAAAATAAGGAAAGTTGTGATCATTTTGCTTTACCAATTATCTTACTCTTTGCCTGTACTATCTCCATTGCTCTCTTAAACAAGCACACACACAGCTGTTGTATATCTGTTAGCTCAGTCTCGGTCCTGCCTGTTGTCCTAACAGACTGATGGTCATCCCCTATGTTTTACAGTGTGGTACCTAACTACAGGGTCTAGAAGGACTGAGTTATTTAGTACACTATAAAGGGTGCAGAATAATTCCCTGCATCAGAGTACATGATGCCATCATCTGTTTGTGATTGTGAGAGATATTTTTTCCCTTGTAAATCATCTCTCTGCGAAACATCCCTGGCAGGCTCCAAGCCTGGCTGTTCTTTAAACTAGCCTATCATATCATCTTTTACTAACCCCTGGGTGCTTATATGAACTTAGGAGTTTAAAGCGCCCTAAAACTCTAAGGAAACAAAAAAACAACAACACATTTTTCCTAGTAAATTTACATTACTCTATTGCTCAAAGGAAATTCCACATCATGAAAGTTAATGAAATGGACGGGTCATCTCTGATAATTTTACATTAGATCATGCATATTTTCATTACAATACTTATTTAACTCAACCACATTACTTCAATTGGTTATCTTATTTATCTTATTTTCAGTCAATCATTAATAGATAATGAAATCGTTGCACTTTTTTTTCTATTTGATTTGTACATGGAAGGAAATGATTATCCAGAAAATGAAAAAAGACATTTGAGAATTGTCGCATTTGGAATGCCTCTAGTTTGAAAGGTACCAAGAGGTAGAACATTTTGTGTCTGGTTTGAAGATATCAAGACTAAAAGTTAGCACCCATTTCAGTTTTTGTTTTAGTTGGTTTTGTTCAAAATCATTCTTAGCTGTGTATTTTTTGTTATGACAGATTCAAATTACACTTGTTGTAGAAACCCAAGCTCAAATTTCTTGCAGTTTTGCGAAAGTTTTCCTCTAATACCCTGGCATGAAAGGAAGATTGAACATTTGTGTTTTTAAGGGATGGTTTGTTTGATGTTGATCTTTTTTCTTTTTTTCTGTTTTTAATGTTGATTTTATGACTGCCAACTTCAGGGATATTTAACATAATTCATATGTGTCTCTCTGTGTGTAATATTTAGATAATTATCCAATGATATTGTTACATTCACTATGATGATTGCTTGCTCAGTGACAAATGTAGAAGGAATATGTTTCCTATTTTGTCACATTATTGTATTTTAATTTTGAATTTCAAGGATAGGCTAGTTAAAAAGAACAGCCAGACTGCGAACCCATGCTGTCTTTATTGGCAGTCATGTAAGCAAGAGGAGCAACATTAAGATTTTATCAAGATCTCAAGC
>JAUEKZ010183939.1:0-13225 GCA_031471865.1 Melibe leonina | reverse complement strand
GTAAATTTTCTTGCCCAAGGAAAAACCGAAGTGCCCCTGGTAGGAATCGAACCCGGAGCCCCGGGGTTCTGTGCTGCGTTGCTACCAGTTAGGCCACCGCGCATCTGGCTGTATCTATACAGAGGACGTAATAATCTGCATTTTAGCAGCTGTCTTGCCAGGTGCTCAATATTCTGATAACAGTGCTAAGACACATTGGCCCAGTATCAGTACACTGTGACTAGGTGAGCAATTTAATCAGCTCTCCCTTGATCTCTCAAGTTGGCAGGCTGACTTGACTGTCTTTAGATATGACCTACAAAAAGGGCGTTAAACATGCAACAATGAACCAATCAACAAGACCATAATGCTCGCTACGTGCAGACCTACTCATGATCCAGGATGCAGTTGACTTCTATGTCTCGGAATTTCTGGCCGTCAATGATGTCATTGATGTTCTGGTGAGAAAGAAAGAAAAAATCATGACAATGACATATTTCTTCAAATTGGACCATCAGGATGTAGAGTTAGTGCTGTAGACTGTAGAGCCTTGTGGCCCATTTTGCCAGGACTGAACCCTGTGTCTGTGTAGGTAGCATGAAGTGGAAAAGTGCCAAGAGATGGCTGCCACGATGTCTGATACAAAAACCTGTACTATGGGCCCTAAAAAAATCAGTATTTTGAGTAGAAAACACGCTGACAAGCCATAATGCACTCCAACCCCCCTCCCCTTCCTTAAAAAAACCGACAAAAAACACAAGTAAAAAAAAAAAAAGGGTAAAAATTTATATAAACCAAGGAAATAAACGAACACACAGAAAATAAAACCTGTGTTAATGCCTACATACTGACAGCCTCTAGACAGCACACTAGTCTATCACAGATTACCTCCCCACCCCGTCCTGATCATGACCATGTGGAAGGGTACCCGATTGATTAACAAGAAAAATAAGCAGCACACAGGTACCATGTGTCATGTGTTACCTCCACACGCGTTGCCGTGTACTCCTTGTGAGCTGCCAGGTGACAGTTGACCACTGCCACGTTGACGCCATAGATTTCAAACCGTATCGTCACAGCTCCCTTGTTGCCCTACACAACCACACCAAGATTATGTACACAATGATATTTATCTACAAGTCAATGGTCAAAGACAAATTATGATCATATTTCGACTACTCCCTACATTACAACAAACATTAATAATAATAATAGATCTTTACAGCCAACTTCTATTACTGTGTAATGCTAATGCTCAACGTGGCATACATTCATAATAGTATACGAAACATAGAAATGCATAAAACTTCAAAATCATGTATACTAATAAATGTTTACAATGATTTAAATTTTTTTTAAAGACATAATATAGATTTTAAGAATAGTTATAACCAATGAAGAACAGATTGTATTTGTATTAATGACAGGAAAGAATACAATAGATGCTATATCTGCACTTCATTCCGTAAAAGAAGAGTATAGGGAGAAAGGAAAATGTGTGGCCTGTGTCCACCGCACTCACCCACATGCCTCCAAGGCCGGTCCTAGTGACCTCTGACTCAATGTGGGTGACAAAGTGCAGCAGGTGGCGCTGTACGTATACCAACGTCATCATGCCCTGCAGGC
This sequence comes from Melibe leonina, assembly GCA_031471865.1. NCBI lineage: Eukaryota > Metazoa > Mollusca > Gastropoda > Nudibranchia > Dendronotidae > Melibe > Melibe leonina. The sequence continues at coordinate 11,620 of JAUEKZ010183939.1, read as the reverse complement.
GTCTGGTCTTGATCTGGCACAGAATGGAGATGGGGCGGGATAGGACGGAACAGCATCAACACCGCAAAGTCTCTCTCATGGCAATAAATCCCATAATAAAACAAAGCTGCTCATATTAGTGTTAACGGATTCGAGCCCATAAGCCGCAAACAAAGCTCATTTGGTTTCGGATATTTAACGGTTACCTAAAATACAAAACTAATGCTACTACACATATCCATCCTGAATCCGCATGAATTTGGCTTTCTTTTGAATCATGGTTTATATTGTGTGGCGGTTGTTTATTTGTGATTCTCGATTCTTTTTTGATAAACAAGTGGTAATAAAGTGACCAAAACAAACAAGATGGCGGATCAACCCCTAATAAACGTCAGAAAAAGCCTACTACTGTTAAATAAAATTGAAGATACTGATGAGTCTAGTTATGACCCTAGTCGTTCAAAATTGTGTGGGAGTAATGAAAAGGTGATCCCCTCAATTTTGTTATAAATATAGGGCTATATAGTGAAATATAGACGACTAGTAATTTTTCAAAAACCATTAAAAAAAATAATTCTTTATGTATCCCTGTGAAATTTTCTTTAGACATTCAAATATGAATGATCTATAGATTTCATGTTTCATTTAGATTATTAATGAACATCAACATGGATTTTGCTAAAGGTAAGTTGAAAAATTACATCACATTTTTTTCTTTGCGTTCACAAACACAACATTCAAATTTTCTGAATCAGTTAATTATTATTGTGATCACCATTAATACTATCATCACCGATTCAATCATTATAATAACAAGGCTGTCCTGTTCTTCAGTTTTTCTTTTCTCTTCCCTGTTAAACAATCTTATGTGTTCGTTTTTCCTTAATTGTTTTTTACTCATAACACCTGGTTACAAAATTTTAATTAAAAAAAAAAAAGTTAGATAAATATATTGCAACAGAAAAAAATGTGTGGCTCATATGGAAGAGCCAGGCAAAGATGTGCTGTACCGGCTGCTTGGATGAAGGACAGCTGTGATTAGAGTAATGACCAAACCATGGGTGCCACTAAATATATCCCCTAGCCCTGAAATTGAAAAATCCTACTACTCTACCCCTGAATTTGTCATGCCCCATGGAACAAAAAAGGTGACTGCTACACGACCTAGGTCAAGACACAGCCAAGAAAGTCTTGCACGGAATCATCTTTTGTTTGTTTATTGAGAGTTTTAGGGCACTTGCAACTGCTATGGTCATATAAGCGCCCAGGGGTAAGTAAGATGATAGGCTAGGTAAAAGAATAGCCAGAATCATCTGTACCCGGGAATTCCGGGATATCCCTGAAAAGTGGTACCCATGGACCAAACTATCAAGATAAAGGTTTTTTTTAAAAGCATGAGCCCATCAATCCATGTAGCCATCCTTTTCCTCATCAATTTCCAAGTTCACAGATGAGCTTGTTGTACATCAACATTTTGCTTGTACCTGAATGCGGATAGATTCATGGTACTCACTCTGACCACATTCTCCCCCGACAGCGTCTCATCTACAGCTTTCAGCCAGTCGTCTGAAAAATCAAGCTCTTGAAATCTGTAGTGATAAATGTGCAGTATGTTTTCAAGGCAGGGTGGAAGGTCAGAGAGGGGGGGGGGGGGTGGGGGAGAGGAATTGAGAGATGATTTATAGAGAAATTATTTACAAGGTTAAACAATTTCATCTCTCATATATTGTCTTTCTATACTATGGGAAGGCTGGAAAATCCAAGGTATCAGCCATCAACTGCAGGGCACAACTACTCAACCCTTTCAGTGCTAAGCTTATTTCTCACAAACTACTATGAATACATCAAAATCATAAAAATGTATGTGTTCTTAGACCAGATAAATAAGATTTCAGTGGACTAACATCAGGGGGACCCCTGGATAGTGACACCCCTGAATAAGACCTCTTGACCTCTGGTCCCAATTTTTTTTGTTAAACATAATTAATAATCATTGAAAAATCCCCAAATAATGATAGCCTTGGAAAATGACATAATTCAGGCGATGTCGTTATCCAGGTGTTCCACCATATGTCAGTTCATTGAAATCTGATTCGTATGGTTTAATAACAAGTACATTTTCAAGATTTTGCATATTTCATTTGGGTTAGAGTCAGACCATGCTGTGAAAGGGTTAAATTTCGTTTTTTAACTTTTTGAAAAAGATAGCTACATTCAATCTATTATCAGAGTGAGAAAGGAATTTCTTTTCTTTTGATAGAGTTGTTCCCCCCCCCCCCTCTTCCATCCCCCACTTTATATTATGACCATAGATATAGAATATATATGACACTCACCCAACACCGAAGATGTCAGCAGGAAAGCTGAAGAGTTGTCGAAGGTCGGAGGGGGGCGGTTTGCTGTTGGTGTTCCATGTCACCAAATTTAGTCTGTATTAGGATTAGGAGAGAGAAAAATATAGAAAGTACTAAAAGAAAATAGATAAAGAATTCATCTTGTGCATAATCCACCAAAGCAGCTTGGAAAGGCATTTTACATAGAGAGCAAGGCCAAAAACGTTTCTTCCTAAGTGACATAAAAAACTTCATAGATTGGTCAAATCATGTGCTTGCTTTTGAAAACTTTCACAGCAGGACCAGATTCTAACCGAACTGAAGCATGTAAAATCTTCAAAACTACTGTGTTCTTATACCAGATACATAAGATTTCAGGATGAACATATGCCAAAAGTCTGAATTTCAAGCTTTTGGCATATGTCAGTCCACTGAAATCTTATTTATCTGGTGTATGAACAGACGAATCTTGAACATTTTGACAAAACTAGTTACAGTGGAATTACTTTAAACCAAAAGAAGCTAAACCAAAAAATACCTTAAAGACTGAGATCTGTTAAAAAAACATGGCATCCCAAACTCAACTCTATCTACAATTTTGAAGGCCAGGGAGAAGCTACAAAAGGTTCACACAGAAACGAAGTTTGGTCCAACTACCATGAAGGTGAAGACATGCCAGGGCAATGAACGTGCCTTTGTCAGGACCTGTTAAATTTGAAAGTTTCGGACATAGTTGCCGCCCTTGAAAAATACCGTAAAAATAGCACTTACTCTAAACCAATATGCCTTTCAACCGAAATGGTTTAGGAGGTCCCCAAAATTTTGGTTTAAAATAATTCCACTGTAGTTTGATAAGAAGTAATCTTAGCATTAAAAGGGTTAAGTCTCATTTTAAAATTACGGCACTTTCATTGCCTCTGTGTTTGGTTATATTTTGCTCTATTTTTTATATGATGAGCAGAGAACAGGCCCAAAAATGCATGAACATGGAACAGCAAAACCAAATATATGTTGCTGCGGAACACGATTCAGGGAACAGAAACGTAAAATGTATCTCTTATGCTTCTATTTAAGGTCCTGTAACTGTCTGAAATATTTTAAGCTTTTGTCATCACATGGCACTGCAATAAAGTGTTTGAGTCAAACTTGAAATAATATGCAGTGCAGAAACTAGGCAAAGCCAAAGAAAGCAGAAAAATGCACTGCACTGCATTTTGTTTTTAAATTTTGACTCATATCTTGTGACTTCGTGGGCTTGCTCCCCAACTTGCCAATAAAGTGTTTGCCTGTCCCCTCGTCCAGATATTAAGCAAGTAAACAAATTTGCTTCTAGAAAATATTGCCTTTTATACAATGCTTGCATTATAGTACACATAAAATGCAACATTTTCCCTTTCATGATAGAGATACTGGGATATTTGACAAAAATTCTGAAAAAAAAAAGCAATTTTTATTTGGCAGAATATAATTCTGTGATTTTTTGTCACAAATTCGTTTTCAGAAATTTTAATAACTAGTTAAAATCTGCAAATCTTGAATATAATCAAACTCTTTATTACTTAATTTGAATGCAGGTTTTTGCCCCAAAAAATCTCTGAACTGTCATTTTGGTGAAATCTGAACGCTCAATAACAAACAGCTATAGATATAATATATATTACATAATTAATAAGAACACAATCTTCAAGGTCATATAAAGAAACTGAACTTACAACTCTGCTTTTTGACCATTTTTTCCCCCGTTCCCCACACAAAAGCTGTGCATACACTGAAATCAGTTTAATAACTGAACACAACAACGAAACCACTCTTAAAATCAAACACAAACAAATATGTTACAGTATAGAAAAAGTAGAAAAAAACCAAAAGAAGACTAAAAATTGAGAACAAACTAAAAACAAAAGATCCAACTATTGAGTGAAATGACTGCAGCAAAATTTCTTTCTCAGATTGCAATATAAAGGCTTATCTGTGTAGGCTGATTCTTTACTGTCCATCAGCATTTGCTGGATAAGTGCACACTTTGAGAGAGGAAGAAAGTGAGCATTCATGTATTTAATTTATGCATCCCATGCATCGCTTCATTTCTTATCAAAACTAAAATTCTTGTCCTCCAGGTGCATGTAAGCAAAATATATATTTACGCAGCGTGGAAACCAATTGTTTATCCAGCAAGTACAATATTGACAATATAATAAAAAAGTGTGGGGCACTCACTGAAAATCAATGGTATATATATGTAAGGCAAAACGTTTATTAGCAGTGCCTAGAAGAAACACGGCTAAAGAAATGTAGCAGGTTGCTGAGTTCATAGGCATGTTGTGCTGGTGGCTAGGCAATAGGTGCTGTAGCAAGTCCCAGGTTCAATTCCTCCTGTCACTTTTCAATTAAGGGGATCACTAATTATTCTATTTTATCTTAAATTATTATCATTGTTATTGTTACTTTTATCGTTATCAACATTATCAACATTATCAACATTATCATCACAGCACAAGGCAATGAGTCAGTGAGACAGGGAAAGACATGTTCAACAAAAAAACCAGAAAAACAAAAGAAAAGAGAAGCGAATTCAATATAGACCACTCCCTGACTCTAGCCAACACTAGAACAAAGCAATCAAGAGGGATGTTAAAACAATGGGAAGGCATAAAAGCAAGGCTAAGAAACAGAACAAAATGAAATTGAGTATGAAAATTGAACACATTATATTACAAAAAAAAAAGTCCAAAAAGGTAAAAACATTTTTTTTTCTTCTTTAATGACACATGTGACAGTAATAAAAAGTAAACATTTTAGGAGTAGATCAGCATTTGATAAACTATTGCAAAATAAAACACCAACTAAGGTGGAGTACTACTGTATAAGTCTGGGGAATATTGTGTTACAGAATGGGGATTGGAAAACAAACATATCAGTAAATCTCAGTAAGGGAGTAATGCAGGTGAACTTTAAAGATATCATAAGATCAGGGAGGAAGCAAAAAGCTTAACAGTAACAGAGAGGCAAAGAAGACACAGAGAGAAATTGGAGAGGGAGGTAATTTTCCTTATGTAAACTACAGACAAAGGGATATACTGTATAACACTATTGAGAATGGGAAATTCAGACATTAAGATGTAACTTAGGAAAGAAACAGCAAAAGAAAAGAAGTAAGTGACTTAATTGAGATTCAAGGAAAGATAAAATGAAAAAGAAAAAAAAATCCACAAAATCAAATAAACAATTTAACTTCCAACAAACAGTTTTCAATTTTAACCAAAAGTGAATTTCAACGTTTATTGATGAAAATTCTAAAATCGGATGGCTGCCAACCGAGCATAAAAATAAATCAAACAAAAAACCCTCAATGTCGTCTTAACCACAACAGATATAAATGGGGAAATGACACAAAGCATGCCAGAACCAAATGCATCACTGCAATACAAGTACAAGGAGCCCATGCGGCATATCATGTAATGCCCCAGGCATGCAGCAAACATGGGGGAAGCGCTAACAAAGTTCTAGGACTGACCTCAGTTTGTTTGCTAATCGTCGCTTAATGGTTCTACGGACAAATGAAGCAGCACTGAAGAAGCTGGAAGAGTCACAAAATATTGATTGTGCATTCTTTACTGACATTTACACACTTGACATCATGCTTTCTTTATTGGCATCTGCACAAATAACAACTTGTTTTCTTTACAACACACATTTTTTCTTTCCTAGAATAAAATTTCAACATATCATTTAATTGAATACAAAACACATTATTTCTTATCTTTTGAAACCTACACACAAATTTTGCTTTAAAAAAAAACTGAAGTCTTTAAACATTCACACACATCTTGCTTTCTTTATCATGTTTTGACACATATTACTTTTTTCACTGAAATTGACCAACACCCTGCTTGCTTTAATAAAATCCACAGACATCTTGCTTTCTTGAACAAAGAGTAGCATGTATTTTTGTTACCAATATGACCCTAAAAATATTTAAAAGAATAATTGATACCTTAAGGTAAAAATGAATTTTCACAATGACTGAAAATAAACAGACAAAACATTTTCCAAAATGTACTAGAATAAAGATTAATTGTTTTCAAGAGCAATCTAGGGGTATAAGTTTCTCCACTCAATCCCAATATTGATATGTAGACATCAAAGAGATCGATTTCCATGTTAAATGAATAAGATTTATATCCTCTATATCCTTCACTGTTTATTTAAAAGCAAGTGATTATTTACAACAAACTTCATGAACATGGTGCATGAACAACAACCACCAAATCCCAATTAGAAATGAAACAAACTAACACAAACCAAACCCCGGACCCATGCAGTTCAATATCATTGCCTTCAAAAGACATTGAAAGCTTATGAAAAGTAAACAGTACTGCCAAATGTAGAAAAGGGGTAAAAAAGAAAAGTGAAATGGTAAAAAGATTTTCAAAAGAATTAAAGCAATTTGTCAAACAACCTAATCCCAAAAAGTAATTTTATTTCAATATCTTCTTGAGTCAACAGCCTTAAAAAGATGTTCCTGAAATCATGAAATCAGGTCATAAGTTTGAAACCAAAAATCATTTTACATTCTTGCATAAAACGTTTATAGGGATTCTAAAGATTCCAATATTTTTTGCGGGTTTTTTTTAAACATGAAAATTAGAGAACATCACTGCCATGTGAAAAGCTGTTTCATGTGTAGCTCAAAGTCAAACATAAATAAAATATTGAAAATCAAGATAAAGTCAAACCAAAGAGAAAACAGTATGCAAGCAACTGGATGGAGAAATACCATTCCTGGTTTTGATGTTCCATAAAGGTGGACCGTATAAATAAAATCATAAGGAAAAGAGGGATAAATGAATGTTCAGCAATCCACGATAACAACTCCTGTTGCAGAATTGTGACTTGTTTGTCTTTAGATAATTATGGAATCTGACAGGTGAGAGAAAAACATTTTTTGGGGGGTTCAACATTTTTCTCTCTATAGACTTTTTTTTCTTGATACAGTTCTTGTGTGCCACATTGATTTCTATGTGTTTATGTTTCAGATAATTTTTTATCTTTGGTTGAAAGATATAATATTTAAGAGAATGAAAAAGAGAAAAGAAGCAAGGCTAGAAAAGATGAACCTTGCTGATTTGCATTGGATATTACACATGAATACAGATTGGAAATCTTTAAACAAACTGCACATCCACTCTCCATGGTAGAAGAGAGAGAGTGAGATAGAGAGAGAGAGATAGAGAGAAAGGTATACATTCAAATATTCATCATTTACGATTATCTTGCAGTAAATAAGACAAGTCGTGTAATAAGATTATATATCCTACCTTAATTTTCTGTTTTTGGGCCTTTTGATCTTCTCAGTCTGACGCTGGATGCCGTCCTGAGCCGTGGCTTCTTCTTTCATCAGCTTGGGCTCTGCCATGATTTGGACTTCATCTCTACAGGCCACAGGGGAGAAGCAGTTTATAAAAATATGGAATCTACATTATTGTAAACTAAAACTAATGGAAAAAGATAAAAACTACAGTATAATATAAACAGGGCAACTCGAAATTCAAAGGCCCCTCTTTATCAACAATAAGAGAGCAGTATGTGAAGAAGCTAGCTAAATGGGCAAACATAATTTATTGACAACAAAGCACTCAGCAGACCAATACAATATATCTAACTTGCATAAATGTGTTAGCTGGCAAGCATGCCTATTACAACATACACATGCATGTCGTAGCAAGGAGTAGTAATATTAATATGTAAGCCTACTTGTCTTTTATTTGAGATCAGGATTAGCTTGAATATGGGCGTAAATGTGTGCATACGGCTTTATGTAAGTGTGTGCCTGTTGTTATTTCATGATATCTCTCTCTCTCTGAGTCTTTCTCTTTCTCACCTTTCTGCAAGTGTGAGCGTGAATGTCTCTATCTACTTCTATCTCTTTCTATGAGTGAGTATGTGTGTCACACGTGTGAGGGAGGCTCCTACTTTCATCACCGCTTGTCTCCCTACCATGCAATAACTTGTTCGCTGCCACACGATAACTCAAGGGTGAGAATAATCACTCCTGTTATATTATCATACTTGGCTGTAGACAGCCAATATGGCAACAGCCTATGGACCTGGCAATCAAAACATAAACTTCCCCTCCTACGAAAATAAAGATGGCTGACAGTAAGCTACATGCCTTTTGTTCTTTCTTCATATCTATAGTATGAAATGCCCATACACAACATTGAACTATAACAACTCCCAGCAAACATTGCGGCAAACTCAAAAACTGTGAATAAAGTGATGCCACCAATTTGCATTAGTCACAGAAAATCGGGACATTTAATTCAATTCCCTTACCTATCTCACAGAGAGACACTGGGAATAAGAAATTTAGAAGTTGGAATTGTTTTATAATTCAGTGTGGGGTGTGGGTCACAATAAGAAATGTTCTTATTCACAACTGGACTTTATGTCTATCCAGCACTTTTCAAAGTGCTCATAGAATAGATTTATAGGGGGTCAGGCAGCCGAATGACCAGCATCCTATATAAGCACTCCAGTATTTTGGCCACTCTCTCCCAGATACTTCTTAGACCTGGAAAATTGCTATCTAGAATAGACGTCTAGACGTCTACCAGTTTTTAAGAGAACAGATCGAGGCATCGGTACATCAATATCAATATCAATGCAAAAATGTGGGTGGATTCATAATATATAGATACCTTGAACTGTCAACTATAACTGCAGATTCTGATTCAGCCGGTCTAGATAGTTAGGGTCTCAAAGTGATAAATCAAAGGTTCAAAAACCAAAGTGACAACTTGGAAAATAATGGGAAGTGGAAAGTGGAAAGGCGAAAACTCGGTCGACGTAAAATAGAAAGTAGATAGATAGAAGTAGCTAATGACATTTTACTGAAACTAGATATTATGCTCCCTATCTGTAAAGCCCTCCTTGTTCTGAACATTTCTTCATTTTGCTCACTTTGTTTAGTCTAGATACTTATCGATGAATGAAACTGTAATATAATGAAGCACACGGGTGCAAAATTAAATATGAGTATGTTTCTCCGTTTCCATCCTTTCCCTATATGTAATGTCAATAAACCTACACTACTGGTCTATCTGATAGTCTATCCATATAATATTCTTATAAGAACTGGAATATGAGCAATTGGAACCGGTTTTTTTTGTACATTTCAAATTAATTCTTTTTTCATGTATGACAATAGTCTAGAATTGATAGAATAAACTCTATCTGAGTGAGATCAGTCAGGTCTTCCAGAGATAGTGAGGGGGGAAAACCCCTATTTATACCACAATAACTGTTTGTATGTATAGATAAATTACAGACCAAATATGAGGAGATCTTTTTGCCCACGAGTACAGTTTAGTACCAAATCATCGTTACACAAAATGTGTTTCTACAATTTCGTCTTATTGCGAAAGTGAAGGTCACAAAGTGTTGGTATAAAAAGGGGCCGCTGTTCGGCCAAGCTCTATTCGTAAATAGATACTGAGATTTTAATTTAACTCGTTGAAGAAAATAGTGAAAATGCCTCGTAGATCAGGAAGATCGGGAGGAATGGGCAGGTAAGACTAGACTATCTCTAGATAATCCATTTCCGAGAATAAGAATCTGACATGTTTTACTGCTGATGTAAGACGTCTCTAGTCTATAGATAGTGCTTCTTTGAGATGAAATAGGGTGTCATTGCGCTAGACCTAGCTCATAAATTTAAGTGGCTTTATACTACTATCAAATTAGAATTTTTTACAATCCGAATCATAAGAAATGATTCCTGGGTGAGGTCTAAGTCTAGGTCTAGACATTCCTCAATCTATTACTATTAACCAACATTTTATCTAGATAACTAGACTAGACCATCTAGTGTAGTCTAGGTCTGGCTACACAAAACCATTTGAGGCAAAAAAAAATGTCCATTATTACAGGTACAGAATATAGACTTCAGTTTTTTCTTCTCACCTGGACTTGTATAGTCAACATCGTGTGGTAGACTCAAAACAGTCATCATGCTGGCTCACGAACTCGCCGCCTTGTGATGAGAGGCTGAAAGCAAGTTTAAAGTTCACTAACCCATTGGCGCTGTCGCTCAACTTGAATCTTAAACTAGTTTCCACGATTTTGACAAAATATTCTTGAAAAAAATGTTCTCATGGTCTTACGAAATTTGTTCAAATCCCTTTCAATTTTTTCCGGGAAAATAGAGCAAACGCCATGATTTTTTTAGACCAGTTGGTTGGTGCATCATTCAAGACTAGTCTATGCTGGGTGTGTGTACTGAGGAGATCGATCAGTGTAAACAAAGTCAAACCACTTCCACCATTCCGCGCGTACTCTACCAGCAAAAACCAGTCCCCGTCAAGTAGTCTAATGTGATCTGCGTGCAAGCAGCAGGCAGACTAGTGAGCTAATAAGAATGATAGAGAGGCTCCTCATTTAAACACTTGTCTCGCTGCTGCCATGACTCTTTTCTTTGGAAATGTAGTCTCCTAGGTGAGGATAAGGAAATTTCTTATTCATTCGCAATTAGATGAGAATAATCACTCTGTTACTCCAATTGCCTCACTCCACCCAGGTGTAAAATAGGTACCAGTACTAATCCAAAATTTGGGCTAAGGAAAGACCAGTGGCCTATTCAGAGGGTGTAACCATTTGTCTGCTTCATGCTACGGAAATCGTATAAAAGCTCCAGCTCCATGACCCATTAGGCTCTAAATCTGAAGGTCTTACTTTTGTGCTGCTGTTCTGTTTGAAAGGATTTTTCTAAATCTACAACCGGTCACCTTTTTTTCTTTTTCTCTTTTTGTGATATTACTGTACTGAGTCCTTCCCGTCTTTGCCAGCTAGATTAATGAATTGATTTATTGTTATCTCTGTTGAACCATATACCATAGCAAAATAGTTACACCCCAAGCTAAATCACAAGACTTGTTGCAGCTTTCAAAAGCTACTGCATTAGGCTGTGAAGTTTTAAAAGAGACATGTCTGCTAAACAATAGAGAAACTTCTCTACTGAATTAATGGTTAGGTTTTTAAGATGGTATTTTTTCATTTCTTGTCAAATTTAAAAAAGGCCATTCACATTCAGGTTTGCAGAGTGGGAAGCGTGTTTGAATTAAATTTGGTTTTTGAAATGTTTCTGTTTTGGGGTGGAACTGTGGTTTTCAGTTGTAATGATAATAATAATAATAATAATATGATCTATCCATTTTTCCCCCTTAGTTTTTGTAATACGAAATCAAATTTTCTTGTTCTTTATAGAGCACCTGCTCCACCCATGCGCAGTGCTCCAGCCACTGTTCCTG
>JAUEKZ010183928.1:0-13230 GCA_031471865.1 Melibe leonina | reverse complement strand
GTTCGATTTTCACCCTGTGTCAATTGACGTTTTGTCAATGGACACAGTGTCATCCTGTGTCAGTTGACACTCCCATAAAAAATATAAAAAAACGCTTTTGAGTTTAAGAGGTCTGTAATCGACCACGTTGAAATGCGTGCTGGCATAATACTCGACCCAGCAGAGTCAGTCAGTTAATTGGAAGAAGAAGAAAAACAGGAACGCTGGTCATCCAGTGTCCGGTCGCCGGTCACCAAGTCGACGAATAAGTACCCCAAACAATGGATTTACAATTTGAATAATGAAGTACAAGCAAAACGACGATCTCAGGGGATGATAGAATGGAGGGGAGGAGGAAAAACCTTCCTACTGACAATTTCATCTCTTCTCTGCATATATATCGAAATGTTACACATGCTACATCGTTACCATTCGCCGTATGGTATTCGTCTGTATTTTAATTAATCACGCGTTTTTTTTCTCGTTCTCTGATGGTATTAAGATGTTGTCTCCAAGGGTTCACAAGTATGTCTCTGATGTCATTTTAACCCTTTCACTGCTAAAGACACCAACATTTTCAAAATTTGCATGTTCATATACCAGATAAATCAGATTTCAGTGAACTGACAAATGCAAAAGCCTGATTATCAGGCTTTTGGCATATGTCAGTTCACTGAAATCTGATTTATCTGGTATAAGAACTCATATATTTTCAAGATGTTGCATATTTAAGTTGGGTTAGAATCAGACCTCGCTATGAAAGGGTTAACGGGCTGCCTCAAGGAGATAGACATTGCACAGGGCCAAACATAATGCTGAGCGCCCGGCGAGTTATAATGCCGATTTCTGCAGCCGGGATTCAAATCTCCAACTCAACCTATCGATTCAAGAGAGACCTCTAGCTTGCTGTTAGGCCTTACCACCCTTTGTATGCGTGCTATGTAGTATGTATATGTACTCTAATTGAGAGCTGTGAGTGAGTGACTATGTAACAATGTAAAATCAGGGATGACCAATCAACGAAATTAATATTCTCAGTGCTTGTAGAGCTCTTCTCCACAAGAAAAATCTTTATGTCCTCCATCGAATTTGATACCGTCTTCGCTCGAAAATCAGAATGAAAGAAAAACAGACCCACTCAGACTGTGGACTGAAGTACTGAGTAAGGCAAAGGTACCAAGGGAACGAAGATCGCATAATAATAATAGAGAACTACTACCTTCTAACTCAATAATACCAACATGATACGTGGAATGAAACTGATCCCTTGAATATTTCACAGCATTGATATCTAGACAATAGCGCTCATATTGACATAAATAAAGCAAAGTTGCCGAGATTTCAATTCGTCTTAGAATTGAACGTTCTTTGAATCGAAACATAGAGTCTAGATAGGCATAGACTAGCTCTTAGTCTACATCCTGATTACTTGGTTAGATGAATCATCCTAGTAAGATGTCTCCCAGCCCGATTCTAGACGTGCTTATAGAGCTAGTTTAGATAGTCTAGACTCTAGAAGAAAAGAATGTGAAAATTTTGTTTCATCTTTTTGCATTCTAGAGATCTAGGGTCTAGATAGGTCCTAAAGTGGACTTATCTATAGGTCTATCTAGGCCTATATATTTTGCTGTGACTAACAAGTTCTTCTCGCCTTGTAGTTTAGCTGCTAACAGCATAAGTTTTAGCCTGGGAGGCTGTCAGTGGCACTTCGGTTTTTCCTATTGCAAGGATAAATTTCGATTGTCTCACTCCACCCAGTTGTGAAATGGGTACCAATCCATAATTTGGAGTTGGAAAATATAGAATTCTTAGGCATTACCATTGTCTCTCATGCCTCACATATCCAGACAATAGATGCCAATCAATATCTAAATTCTGGTCACATTAAGGACCTTTTTTTTTTTTTTAAAGTGATAGACTATCTAGATGTCTAGATAGTTGAAGTTGAAGAATGCTTGAACCAAAACTTGTGAAGGAAATCTTTTTCAGGAATCTAGCTAGTTTTTCATATAAATTTTGAATTGTTGAAAACTGATTATAAAAATTATTGAAATTATTTACAGGTTGAATCCCCCTGCTAACTTAGCTCTACATGGCCAAGCATGACACTAAAACTGATGTTTGGAATTGACTCAGAGGATTGAGGGAATTTCTACTTTGAAATAATAGCCTTTGAGATATGGAATCAGAAGAGAGTTTGGAGAAAAGAGCACAAAAACATGCAAGAGAGATGTTTCAAACAACTAACCCTGAGATGTGTGATGGAAGCTCTCATTCTAAGATTGAATATGTTGATTTGGCTGCTTCCTTGTACAGTCAGATGGAATTAAAAGAACCTGAAAAGCTAAAAACTCCAAAAAAGAAGATGAAAGCGAGGCACTCTGTACCTATCAAAAAGAAAAAGCCAACCTCTCAAGACATGCAGATAAGGTATCTTATGCAGTAAACTTACATTTGTAAAGCATTCCTCGCAAAGATGATTCTTTTTTGTAAATTCATAAATTTTATTCACTTACAAAAACTTGGTACGGAAATTGAAAGAAAGATTGTTTCTGTTTTTTTTTACATTAAGCCAAATAGGTAGACAGGATAATATACTGTTATGATTAAAAGCTATCGGTTGTTTAACATTACCTCTATATTACCATTATAATTTATAGTTTATTTTCAACACATCGGATTGTTTCAGTTGCTTTAAGTAATATAATTTGATGTTGAATAGAATATGTATGTAACTTTGCTTTATTTTGAATGGCTTTACAAATTAAGTGTCATTTTCATCTTCCAGCTATGATAAATCAGATCAGGAAGATATTATGAACTTAGAACAAAATCTTGAGGGAAAAGCAAAAAACATAAATCTGTCTAAAAGGAATGTGAAATCCATTATTCATGTGAGTATTTAAGTTTTATATGCTCTATTAAATGGTTAAGTTTTTGTTTTAAAGTGGATGGATTAGATTTTCAATCGTTGTATTGGGAACAAGATCTGAGATATATACAACTCTTTGTGTCTACGTCTGTAAAGCAAAGGATATTAACTGAATCCTTTTGATGATTACCCCCCCCCCTCCCTTTCGGCATTTATATTACTTTTCAATACAACTGGAAATTAAAAATTAAAATATTTCGTCCCTCTTCTACCTTCCTTCTCTCCATTTTGTCTCTCTGTGTCTTTCCTCTTGAATGTTGCTTTTGTATTAGTTTTGATGTTTTGGGAAAATGATTTGCTTTAATCTATATTTTTCTGAGTTGTAATGTCTTTATTTTATTTGCAGCATCTTTTGACAAATGAGCATGTAATCAAACTCTATAAAGATGCAATTGGTGCTCTTGATGTTGATAAAAGTGAAGAGAGCCCCTCATCTTGCATGGAAACGCTCGACCATTTCCCAAAAATGACAAGATCCAAAGTGAAAGATTTCATGGAAAAGTCAAATGTATGTATAAACACTGCTATGGCAGAATAACGAATATAATGAATTTTTTAGTGAAAGTATTATCTCATCTTTCTTTAATGTATTTATTTTTCATGAGTTTCGCATTGATTGACAGTCATGTAAGCAAGAGGAGCAGTATATAGATTTGATCAAGATCTCACACTGACAATGTTTTGTTTTTTATCTTTGATAAACGACATTTTTGCAGGCGCCTCTGTTATTCGCTTCTTCTGTATCTTCTCTTTTGGCTTTACCTGTCATCTTACTTTTTCCAGCACTCTCTCTCTTAACAAGCATACACACACTGCTGTTTAGTACCTATTAGCTCAGTATTGGTCCTGCCTGTCATCCTAACTGACTTATGGTCATCCCCCATGTTTTACACTGTGGTACTACAGGGTCACTTGCTATTTAGAAGTAGTGGGTACTTCTGTACACAAAGGGCGGTAGAGTATCCTGAGTCTTCCTGGACCATGATAGTGCATGATGTAGCTGTCATCTGTTTGTGTGTCCCGCTTTGTGATTGTGAGAGGTGATCTTTGTTTTGTCCTGTAAATCATCTCTTGGTCACCATTTTTGAGATATATTTTTTTCACTTGTAAATCGTCTCTTTGCGAAACGTCCCGGGCAGGGTCAAAGCCTGGCTATTCTTTTAAGCGGGCACTTATATGACCATAGCAGTTGTAAGCGCGCTAAAACTCTCAATAAGCAAATAAACAAAGTTTCGCATTTGTTTTGCTTTTACAAGCAAGCTGATGATAATTCCAAATGCTCTACATTTTATATAAACTGTACTGTGTAAAGACATTGTTAAGCGTGCTCTTTTAACATAGTTGAAAAACCTTGTAATGATTTTTATTGTTTCCAAGTGCTTGAGTAAGCATCTACCTGTGCAGAACCAGCCTTTGCTTGGTTGGGGTTGGAATTTTATCAAATGGTTCAAGAATTTTTAAAATTAGAGAGAAGTTTTATCATAAATTTGTAAACTATTCAATGCAATGAAATTGCATGATTGAGTTATAAATATCAAAGAGCTAATTTTTAAAACTTTTTTATAATCAGCATTTACAACATGCTTGTCACTGATTCTCTTAAAAACTAGACCCTCTTCTTATGTTTATAGTAAATTTCTTACATATCCCTAGATACCACCATCCCCTTCAAAGCAACAAAAACCTGGTCCCAGTATTTTAGATCTCGATTTTGCAGAAGAGGAGGATGATGATGAATACTCTCCAGAGAAAGATGAGGTATTTTGTGACTGTTTTTCTATATCACACAATAGTACTAGCTATTTATAATACATCTCTTTGCATTACAATAACCTTCTTTAAAATAAGTGTTTCTATGTTGCCGAAGCCTAAAATACTGTTTTGTGACTGTCTCTACTTTTTCTTTGTAGTTGCCAGAAATTTTTTAGGGAGAGGACTTACTTTGCATATTTTTCTTTCTGATATTTTTGATAACTTGACATAATTATATAACATGCACTTTAATAAGAAATTACCTTTTATTCCAGAACGAGACAGATGATGATGAAAGTGTTATTTCTTCGTATTTGAGTGAGTTTGGCTCTCCTTGTCCCGTGACACCTAGTACTCCGGTTCCTCATATTCAACATGAAAGGCCTACTTTGGTAAGTGATTAATGATTGAGTCAAAAAAGTTCAAAACATTCACACAGAAGCGTTTAATTTTTTTCTTATATATTTATTTTATTTCATTGATTATTTATTTGCTTATTCTTTTAATTATTTATTTATTTGTATTATTCATAGCTTAAATTTTCTCCATACCCCTCACCCTCAATCTCTCCATTCTTTTCTTTGTCCTTCTATATAAGAAGTAATATTTCCTTTCTTGATTAATTGTATTTTTATTAGCTCTTCTCACGGCGGTTAACAAGCGCTATTTTAGTTGACGTGCAAGTAGCGATGATCAGGAAGGGGTCATGAGGTCAAACCACCCCGTCAGGCAGGTAGGTGAGCAAGGAGATCAGCTGAGCGGGATGGACTGATAATTGCGTTCCTAAAACATGGATAAGTCCAAAGGATGAAAATAGTTCCATCTCATGGTTATTGGACAAAACAGAGCAAATCTATCTGAATACGGACATATAAATTACATTGGACAGGGACCAGGGATGAGAACACGAATGCCATACAAAATGACTCTTTATTTCCTGTATCTATGAATGAAGGGGACTTGTACTAAAAGAGAGAAAACACCCTGTTCCCCACAAGGGATTATCATGAGACATTAAGATGCTTATCAAAAAGGCACAAATTCTCCACTCTGTGAATTTTGTCAAGACGGACATAAAATAAAAGGACGGCTGCCTCCGTTGATTAAGGGGAAGTTATGCCTGGCTGCTGCTCACCACGGCGAGCGGGGCTGACCGTGAACAACCCCACTGTTATGAATCACCACATTGTCTTTCTAGCGCTAACACAGTGCAACATACACTTCCCTTGGTCAGATGGAGAGCGTTGGAGTCAGTTTGCTGTCTGGCCAGTTTCTAGAGAAAGAGTGAGTGGGGGAGGAGGATATGGGTGGGTGTATAATATGACATAGTCCTTGTGTTTGTGAGAAGAAGAGAGTGAAAGCGGGGTTGGGGGGGGGGAGAGAAGAGAGAATATTATAAGAGTGAAAGTAAGGTTATTGTCTTTGTGTTTGTGTGATGAGGAGAGATAGAGAGAGAGAATATTGGGTTGAGCGTAATTTGACAGTTTGTGAGGTGGGAGAGGGCAGTGTGTGTGTGCGGGGAGTGAGGGGGTGGGGTAGCGATTTACGGTAAGTAATAAAAAATGACAAGGATGTGATAGTCTGGATAGTTGAACGTTTGTGTGTTTCTTGTGTTTCCCCATTCTTTAATTATTGACACTGGTTTTACCAAACTTCATCTCAGATCAATTTAGTTATTTGTTTATCGGTAGATGAAGTTACAAAAAAATATATGGTGGGGAAATGGACCAAACAAATATTTTAAAAAGACACTCGTGAAAAATGCTTCATTTAAAGTCATTTTCAAACCCTCAGATTGGTGCTTCATTTTCATTTAAAATTTGGGGGAAAACCACAATACAAGCTACAAGTGTCAAGCTCTTATCTTGTATGAACGCAATAGCTACTGTGTAAGGCATGGTCAAAGATGACAGTAAGCCACCAATCATCACCTATCAAACACGTGCTGGTACCGGGTAAGCCTGACTTCCCTGTCGGAGCTACTTTGTGGTGATTAATGACCCTTGCGAGGTTGGCAACTAAAATGGAGGTATTGCGGCAATTTGAGCAGCCGTGTTCTGAAAGATTTCTTCCCAGATCAAAATTTTTGTTGTTTTCTCTGCACAAAAAATAACAATAGGATGCAGTCTGAAAAAAATTCGAAGAGTAATTATAACCAGTTGAGCATAAAAGATTCACATGATAATCACCAATTCTTTCTTTAACCAGGCATTCTTTTTTTTTTTAGCTTTGACTGTCTGGTAACGAAGGAATTTTTAAAACCTTAATGGACACTGTTAATGATTCATGATCATTTCTGTACTATCGTTCTTGCCAAATAATTTGTATGTGTTGAACATTTTTAAATTTACTGACAAAATAAGATCATACCTCAATAGGATTTTAGATATTGGTATTTTTGATATTACCGTTGGTTTATGGATTATCTGGATTCAAACTAGCTCATTCTACTTTTTATTTTTCAAAATATTACATTTTGATGTTTGTAAACTTTTTTTTTTCATATTTTTTTCTCTTAGAGTATGACTCCATCTTCTTTAGGCAGCCCTTTGACATACCCTTCTAATCGTTTGAAAATTGACCTCTCTGGATGTGAACTATCAGAAACAGAAGATGTAAGTAAGAATAATGCTGTAAGATGCTGATTGACTTGCAACCGCAGTTCCATCTTGTTTTCATGTATTTCTTAGAGAGACTTTTATCTTCACTTGCAATCGATTCAAGGTGTGACATAAATGTTGCAAAAACTAAATGTGACTGACTTTTTCATCTCAACCTCACAGTCCTTTCCCACAGGGATGTTATGTGAATTTTTAGGTAACTTTCAATGAATCTGAGAGATTTGGTTTGAGTTAGCTTTTATCCCAACTACAAGAATACTTTCTGTCAACTATTCTTTGCTAGCATTATCTAGATTTGTCATCCACTTTTTTGCCTGTTTGTGTATGTATATATGTTCTCTATGATGCAATTGCGTGTGTCTGTGCGTGTGCGTTTGTGTGTTTTTGTTGATTTGTTTTGGTTTAATGCAGAACATCTCTTCATAAAATGGTTAAATGTGTACAATTTCTGTCAAGCCTATGAAACTGCATCACAAATTCTTATTAACATTTTTAAAAACCCTAATTATAAGACACTTGACACCCCCTCCCCCCAAGCACCCCCTCATCAACTCTCTCCCATGGTAATAGTATACAAAATATTTTTATCTCTACATGCCCTTTGGTTATGATTTCATTCCGATAAACATTGTTTATAAGCAAAACACAGGTCAGTAAATATCGATTTCCCTAGAACTGTCTGTCTCTAGAGACTGGTACTTCAGTTCCTAATTATTGTTATACAAGTAATGAAATCGTTGGATATGAGCCTCACGAAGAAACCAATAAGTGGAAGATTCAGAATTGATAAAAATTTTATCGTCCTAATTTTTCTCAACAATTTAAATCCTAGGAAGGGACAATTGCTCTGAGAACAAGGTCCAAGAAGCCACTTGTTGATACTTCCTTGAATGACATTGAACAAGCCTTTATTGCTCCTGACATTACGCCTGATATGTATGATACATGTTATGAAGACAAGGACTGGATGGATTTCTTGAATTCCCTTTACAAAACGACTGGTAATATCAGTTCATATTCGCTTTTGTTCTCTGATATTTTTAAAATAGTCATTTCAACATTTGACATGAGGCATTGTAATACAACTGTTCTGAAATGATTCTCAAAGCAAACAGATTATCATTTTTAACTAGCATGTTATAATGTGTAAATACTAGTAGTGCAAAATACTTATATAAAAAGATGTTTGTATCTTTTTGTTTGTGAAACAGTGCATTTGTTTCTTTTTTGTTTGGATTATTGTGGTAATTGAATAGAAGTTGTTTATTAAGACAGTAAGTGGAAGTACGGTGGCTGAAGTGGCAGTGACAATTCTTACCAGTGGCACTTCAGTTTTACTCCCATTGCTTCACCCACCCTGGTGTAAAATGGGTACCAATCCACATTTGGGTTGGGGTAAGTAATCCGTGATAGACTAGTGTCCTATCCAAAGGGTGGTAATCATTGTCATTTTATCCGCTTCATGCTACAGAAACTGGGATACGCTCCAGCTCTATGGGCCAGTATGCCATAGAGGACTTACCTTTTTTTTTTTTTAAGATAGTGATAGAAAAACATGTGTAGAAAGGTTAGATCTTAAGAACATTTAGAAATTAGATCTCTAGAAAGTTTTATGAAAGTATACATAATTCATAATTAGTTGTAGTTGATGTTTAAAGTCCTTCCTTTTGACTTTAATGAAAACCACTTTTTTTCATTTCACTTTATTTTTTTGAAATTATGATTCTAGTTATGATAGAGGAGAATGACAAATTTGTTAATTCTGTAAATTTGTGTGATTTTTTATTATTATTTTTTGGTTCTTAGATGAATCCACATTGGATGATGAAGTAAATGATCCAGAGTTTAACTACATAGCTGAGGCTGAACAAGAGGCACTCGACGACGAAGATTTTCGCTTTGACAAACCAACTAAAGTATCAAGTAAGTCATTTCAATTTTTTATATTTATCTCAATTTCTTTAATATTGGGGACTGTAATGTGCCGTTAGACTTAATGATGTGCAAGTTCCTGTGATGTGATGTAACACTTGGATTTGTTGAACTTCATGCTATATTCATCTGCTCA
Source organism: Melibe leonina (assembly GCA_031471865.1). NCBI lineage: Eukaryota > Metazoa > Mollusca > Gastropoda > Nudibranchia > Dendronotidae > Melibe > Melibe leonina. The sequence goes on along the minus strand of JAUEKZ010183928.1, from coordinate 3,878 downwards.
ACTTTGTAGTGAGTTGGGTCATATTGGAGTTCTTGGTTATCTTTTTTTGATAAGATTGATTCATATACAGTCATCGGCAAAAATGGGTATATGTGATTTGACACTACTCTGGAGATCATTTATATGGCATAGAAATAATAAGGGACCAAGCACTGTGCCCTGAGGCAGAGTCAACTTTGCATGCAAGTGAAGCTTCTCGATTTACAACTACTCTCTTTGCTCTCTTTCTGTTAAAATGTCTTAATCCACCTGTTAAAATGTTCATACATAGTAAGGAAAAAAAATGAGATACCTCTTCGAAACAGCAAATTAGCCTTTTTTATTTGGGTTTGAAATACAAATCTATCATTCAGAAATTTCATTAGGAAGACTAATTTTAAAATCTGTAATTATCTTGATGAAATCTGTAAAAAAAGAGGGGATTGCTAGGCCAGTGGGTATCAAAGGTGAAACAATGGGAGTGGTAGACAAGCCAGTATTATAGGACAAAGACCAAACAAGACACACAAAAATGCGACATTTCAACCCAAGGTGTTCATCAGGACAAACAAATTAACAAAATATAGTTAAATAAAATTTTAAAAACTAGACTAAAAAAACTTTTATCTTTGAGTAAGGCAGCTCCAGTGGTGCATGGATAGTGCGGAAAACTACCTATAAACACATCCATAACCCACGTCATTTTCTGCCTCTGAAAGGAGGAGCTGCCTTACTCAAAGTTAGTTTAGTTTTTACAATTATATTTAACTATATTTTGTTAATTTGTTTGTCTTGATGAAGACCCTGGGTCGAAACATTGCTTTTTTTGTGTGTCTTGTTTTTTCTTCGTCCTACAATAGTGGCTTGTCAACCACTCCCTTTGTTTCACCTTTTATGGAATCTGCATCACAACCAAATTGACTTCTTTTAGATTTTACACAGGGTATGAAGCTTTTTGGGTGGTGGACTTTCCAATAGCAATTATAATGAGTGCTTTTTTGCACAGTTAAAAAAAAGAAAAGGAAGTTGACATCTGTGCTGGATCTGTATCAATACCATCTGACACTGTTTAGGCAGGGAATGAAAGGTTAATGTGTATACCTTTGTTATACACATACAGACACTCTTTCTAACACACTTATCTGACATATATACATACACTTAACATACAAAAATAAATGGTTGCATGAGATCTCATATATTTAGTGTTGTGGTGATGACTTCTTTTTGTTTCTTTTCTTTTTTCTCTTTTTTTTTTGTATCTGTAGAAAAGGAGCTTAATACTCTGATTGAAGAGTTACATAACTTGTTTGAAGATGAAGTTCTACCCCTGCAAGTTGTGGCGGAAGCCTCAAACCCTCAGGGTCCTATCTCACAGCTTGTGACTTCTAAACTGGAAGAGACGCAGGTGCCTCTTGGAACAGATCAATATGATTCATTTAGCATGCCGCCTCCATCACAAATTCTGACAAAGCCGAAAGTCGACATTCCTGTGCCTCCAAACAATCAATCTTTACAGCCTGACATCGAGCCATTACTGACTGTTGTAAATGTAGTCAGCACTCCTCTACAGACTTTGATTCCTATTGAATCAACGAGGAGGTTAGCATCAAATGAAAACATTGGTTGTTAATACAAAATTTATCCAGCAGATATTATTTGTATACAACGTCATTTTGTTTTACTATTGTTTATCCTCTAATAGATAGTCTTATTATAATAACACTGAAAAAATGACAGATCTAAATTCCTTAAATTTTTGTTAAATCATATTTATTTTGTAATGAGACATCCTTACAAATCTTTGTTCATATTAAATTGATTGATTTTCCTTCTATCGTTTTAAACATTGATCCTAGGTTTATTTCAGTTAAAGAAATATCTATTTGGATTATTTGGATAATAAAAGAGTTAGTAAATGTCGATATGCAATTATGTTTGTATACATGTTTATAACACTCGTTTAAAGGTGTGTGTCCACTGGTAGGTTTTTTCCATTTTATTTTTCTATTTCTAAAACCTACCAGTGGACACACACCTTAAGCCAGGCTTTAATACCCTTGCATTTCATGGGATCTTATGAAAAATATTAATTCCTTTTGACAGATATCAAAATTCAAATGGACTCTTTACATCAAAACAGCTTCATCTTGTTGAGGACAATATAAGAAAGGTCAGTATTGTCATCTCTACACCACATTTCAAACTATATATTAGTCTTTAATGATGGGTGCTATTTCTTTTCTTTTGGCTTTAGCTGCAATCTTACTTTTTCCAGCACCCTCTCTAGTGCTCCCTTAACCCTTTAAATTTCAAGGTTGTTTTTTAAGCTGCTAACTAGATTACAGAATTTTGAAGATTTGTCTGTTCTCATTCCAGATAAATAAGATTTCAGTGGACTGAATTTCAGGCTTTTGGCATATGTCAGTCCACTAAGATCTTATTTATCTGGGATAATAACACATTTTTTAAAAAGGATTTTGTATATTTTGTTTGGTTAGAATTTGACCCTGTTGTGAGAGGGTTAACAAGCATACACTCATACAGCTGTTTTGTATCTGTTAGCTCAGTCTTGGTCTTTCCTGTCATCCTAAGAGATTTATGGTCATCCCCCATGTTTACACTGGTAATTAACTAGAGGGTCATTGGCTATCTAGAAGGACAGCACTTTTGTAGACAAAGGGAGGTAGAAAATCTTCAGTCTTTCTAGACCATAGTACATTATATGGGTGGTAACCATCTTCTGTTTGTGTGTCCTGCTTTGTGATTGTGAGAGATGATGTTTTTTTTTTCTTTTACTTTTGCAAATCATCTCTCTGGCAACGTCAAAGCCTCTCATCTTAATTACCCTGTGGGCTTAATCACCTGAGCTGTTGAAAACGCCCTAATACTCTGGATAAACAAACAATACTCTTTAATGGAGACAAATATGTTTTAAATAAAACATTTCGCCAAAAATAACTCTCCACCACCACCACCCCCCCCCCCCCAACTTTTTATCATAATATGATGAAACATCACCCAAATAAATATCACTTACAATTATTTTCAAAATTAATAATTCTGAAGTAAATTAAAGAGGTTCTTAATACAAATAAAGTTTTACTTGAGCTTTTCAAAAAAATCATTAGTTTTAAGAAATTTTAATGATAATCAAGAACTCAAATTTTGTAGATCTGTGTGAGATATTCTCTGGCAACAATGGTTTAAGACCATGGCAAATTTTCCAAAAAGGATTGAATTAATGTAAGTACCAAATTACATTATCACAGATGAGACATTTTTATCATTGCTTTATTTTACAGCATATCCAGCTTTTGGCTCAAACATTCTTACTCTCTAGAGCTAGTGGGCTGGAACAGGATAACCAAATTTCCAACACAGCAAAGGCCTTAGTTGTGAGTATCCAAATCAAAGCACTTCTTTTTTTGTGTCAGCAAGTATTTTAGTACATGATCCTGCAAGCCACTTCAACATCAAGAAGTAGGGTATTTTTTTGTATAGTTAATTTTATAGCTATTATCATCCATCAAGTTGGACGACAATATGTGCCACTATAATCAAGCTTACATCCTCTCCCTTTCCCCACCCTCATTCTTAACAGGAAGATCTGCATTCACGAAAGTCAGTCAGTGGAAGTGACTCTATTTTCAATGTTTGCAATCTAGAGGACACATTGAAGATAACATCTACAACTTCTGTACTTTCAACTGGCAATGTTTGTCATAGTGGAAAAGAAATTGGATCTCTCAGAGAAATTGGTGAGTTATTAAATTTTATATGTATTTCATTACATTCACTTAAGGAAAATATATTTTCAAGTTGTCACAGTTGCTTTGTTTTCTGGTTTACTGGGGGGGGGGGGGGGGGGGGGGTTAACCTTAACATTTTTTTTATTA
>JAUEKZ010183917.1:0-13232 GCA_031471865.1 Melibe leonina | reverse complement strand
CATTGCATTCTCTCATCCACAGTCACTCCTAGATATTTATATGATTTAACCTGTTCTACTTCTATGTCTTTTATAAATAGTTCACTTAAATATGGTATAGAAACACACATACAGTTTCAAATTTTTAAATATTTTCGTTGGGTTAGAATCAGACCTCACTGGGAAAGGGTTAAAGCTTAGGATTAGGGGGTCGGTGGGATCCATTATTTCATCATCTCTCCATGTCATCTTGAGGTATAAATCGTCGTTATGGGAGGTGTACGGCGACAACGACTTTCTTCTTTGCTTAATCACACAATTTGTATTTCCAGACTTGGGCAGGTTTCTGTGCCAGGTTAGGTAATCTTTTAGACTCGGCTTCTTTTAAAAAAAAACAACAACTCGACTCTGTCTTGGTTTTCCTCAAACAGTTTTCAAATTGATATGAGGTAAAATGCTAATAAATTTTCGACTTATGGTAGAAAACCCAGCGCTTTCTATATTTCGTGGCTCTTAAGTTATTCCTCTTCAATTAAAAAAAAAAGCAACAACAAAAAACAAACAAATTGGTCTACAAATGTATCTTTGCCATTATTCGCAGATGTTGCCAAAGGACAACCCGATGTTAATAGAAATGGAACCGTCTAAAATAGACAACCACACTGAGAAAGCTGAGACGCTTGAAGAAGAGAACGAAGAATCAGATTGGGATAAAGAGGATGATGATGACGACGATGATGAAAACGAGAAAAAAATATGCTTTGGAGGTCGTGTGATAGCTTTGTTGGTGGAGAAAACGCAGCTCGTGTTCAGAACCATGTACCAATTCGTGCAGAAAATCACCCGCGGCCATTTTGTGAAAATTTTGTTTCTCGTCCTCTACGCCATTTACTTTGTAATTGCTTTGAGTTACAGGTAAGATTTGTTGTTTGAGGATGGTAAGAAGAGGGTGGTTGGAAGGAGTGAGGGGAGGGTGTGGGTGCCTTGATGGGAGAGGGATAAGATGGGAGAGTCCCTTTAAAAACAAAAAGTGGATGCTTATATAGCCCTGAGATCCACGAATTGGGCTCATCACATTTCACACTTTTTACTTTCCCCGGCCAACAACAAACATTGAAACACAAAGACAAGCTCCTGCTAGGCGTCTTACAATTTGTTTGGCACTGCTGTATGGATGGCCAGGTACCCATTTTACTGCTGGCTCGACCGTGGGGTTTTCTGATCCCGGAAAAAATAATTCCGCCTTTTAAGGGGATTCAATCCAGGATTTTCAGCACAACAACCTGATGCTCTACCAACTGAGCCATTGCTTTACATCATTGTATTGGTGATTTTATTAATATATATTAATTTTCATGATCGGCAGCGATGCAAATAAAGGGGGAGAGGGGGAGGGAAGGGAGGTATAGGTTGAAGGGGGTCACGGGAACAAACATGGGTGGATCTGCTTCCACTATTTCTGCGGCTAATGATAAACGACAAAATTCATTTTACTATGGCGGAATGAAATAATCTGAAGGGGATACAAGAAGGGGTCGAAGCGGAGGGGGAGGAGGGGCAAGATGTGAACTTGGAGAAGAGAGATGAGAGTGGGGAGGATATAGGAGGGATGAGGTGTTGTGATTTTTGCATACCTTAAATAAATACGTTTATGTCATACATTATATCTGTTATGACGGTTAGGCCTTAGGGCGCCGTTGGAGGGGGGGGGGGGGGGGTAGGGGGTGAAAGTAGGAAATGATGATTGAGGGTACTTTTCAAAATAATTTTTTTTATTAGTAATTACCCATTAATTTTACATAGGCGAAATAGCTCCAAGTATGTAGTGCTTGAAAAATAGTTGCCTAGACCCGCGAACACTACAGAAAAAGTTGTGTTATATATATAACTTGGATGAAGGAGAGTGTTATCGTAGATTTCACCTCTCCAGAATAATGCCGGAACATAAAGGCTATCATAATGAATGCAAGTACATATTTATAGACGTATCTAAAACTCTCTATTGCTTACGAATTGAGTTCGTTTAATAAACCACTTGAAATAAATGGAAATGAAGGATTTTGTAAGTTTATTCTAGTCTAAATCTAGTCTGATGTGTATGTTACGAATAAAGGTGTCAAATTGATTCATGTTTGATTTCTACTTGTATAAACGTTTCAAAAAACGATATTTAAGACAGAAGGCTGCGTAAAAGGATATATAAAGAAATGAAATTGACTGTTGGAAACCTTATTAATCCTTTCAATGCGAACGGCACAAAAATCTTCAAGATTTGCCTGTTCTTATACCAGATAAATAAGATATAATTGAACTGACATATACCACATGTCAATTCACTTAAATCTGATGTATCTGGTATTAGAATACATACATTTTCAAGCATATTTCTGTTGGGTCATAATCAAACACCGCTGTGAAATGGTTAAAAACAAAAACGTCTTATCATGCCCTCATTCAATGATATCTGTGCCACTTTGTATTTTTGTATTGTCAGATCGTCCGACGAAGGGGCCCATAGGTTGGTTGGATGCACGTTTCTCCTGTCAGCCATCTTATTCCGGGGCTACATAGCCCGAGCATGGCGCTGGACCTTTAGAAAGGTGACAGGCTCTGATGAACTGAGTCCAAAAGGCAAAAAATTAATCGGTATACTGAGACCAATAGTAAGATGGTAAGTATCATGGCAATTCTTTTTTATTTCGCGCACTGTACTTGCATTATTATGTATCTTAGTGAATAATTTGCATTATATCATATATCATATATAAACGGAGGTAAACTTCTATATATGCCTTTTGAATTATCATTATATTAGTAAAATATGTGTGTAATCGCATAAACAATCAAGAAAAAAGAGGGGGAAAGGGAAAATTGGTATTAACAATTTGTTGGTTGTGTGTTTTAAGGACACTTTTAAGATAGTAAGTCGTAATGACATTTCAGATCATGAACACCAAGTAAGAAAATGTTTAATCAAAGTATTGAAGTCATAAAGTATAGTTAAACAATTACTTACTTCTTCTTCTTCTTCTTCTTCTCTTGGCGCTTGATCAGCTCGGCGGAACGCCATCTTTCTCAGTTGTAGGCCATTTTTGTCATCTGTCCCCAACCACTACCCACTTGCTTTCTCTCTCGATATGCCTCCTCCAGGTCTACAATCAGACACAACCCCCTTTAAACTAATTCATACATCCCTCATCCTTTAGGGCACTCTACGCTCTTTTGAGCATCGTCGCAGTGTGGGCTATAGTAGACGAGGGCATAGACAAACCCACCAACCTGCGGTCGTTGCCGGGTCTCGTCATCTTCATCCTTATCTCTTTATTCATCTCTGTCAAACCCAGCAAGGTGAGGAGATGATGAAATAAAAGTTTGAAGTAAAATTATAATCTCTCTAAAATAACAAACAGTTCGAAATATGAGTTTTACCGCATGTGGAATACTGATATCAGTTGCGTTGGATAATTGTTGTACATAAACTGTGTTTAATGAGAACACCAAACCTGTAATCCACATTAATTATTTTTTACTTATAGAGATAGAAACCAATATAACTTCACTTTTAATCATGATACTAAAACTAAAGATTTTTTCGAAAGAATTATAACCAGAACATTGGTGAGATTTGTATAAAAACTGACAATGTGATTGAAATTCTTTAAAAAGTGCCGAACTAATTAAACAATTCCGTTAAAGCACATAAACATGCCTGTTTCATCATTCTACATAATATGTCTATTTGCCACTCTGCATTTGTAAAACAGATTAATTGGCACACAATCTATTGGAGTCTTGGGCTTCAGTTCTTGTTCGCTGTATTTGCACTCCGGTGGAAGACGGGCAAGGAATCTATTCTCTGGCTGCAGAGTCGTGTGGACGAGTTCTTTGCCAATACGCGAGCTGGATCCAGTTTGCTCTTTGGGGAGGGGTATGAAGAGCATCAATTGATTTTTGGGGTAAGGAAACACTTCTTTGAAAGAATGCACCCCGACGAGCAAAAAAGGTCTCTCATCTTTTATTAAAGAAACAGACACATTTAAATGTGCTTGTTCTCTTGTAAAGAAGTGAAGTGTCATTATCATATCATGCTATGACAAAAGAAATGCAAAAAAGTAAAGAAAGCACAAAAAAATGAAAAAAAAACCCGCCAACAAAAAAACCCCAAAAAACAACAACCCTCAATCAACAACCTCAAAATACAATATAAATGCATCTGTATCACTCGGTTTAATTCAATCTCACTTGATGATTTTGAAGTTTTGTTTCTTCATTTTATCATTGCACTTCAAGGCACTTCCAGTTTTTATTTTCACCAACGCAACCATCGCTATTCTCTACTACCTGGGAGCCATGCAGTTCTTGGTACAAAACATTGGCAACTTCTTGGAATATGTTTTAGAAACAACTCCCGTGGAAGCTGTCAGCGTTGCTCTTGGAATTTTCTTGGAAGGAGTAAGTGTTTATTTTTTTCTTGTTGTTGAAAGAGAAGTACGATATTAAACCATACGATTCTTTTGATACATGATTGGAAGTCATTGGAGTTTTATCGCTCTAATGGGAATGAAATGACCCTGGCACTTATTTTTATGGATGGAATAGTTATATATTTCAATTAGGAATAGAAACAAGAAATAGAGCCAGGTTCAAAGACAATTGGAATCCTTTCTTTTCATCCTATTCTTCTTCTTCCTTATTTCTTTTTTATCCTCATCTTCTTCTTTCTCTTTCTTGTCTCCTTCGCCTTTGCCTCCTCAAACTTCTTATACCTACCCTCCACCCTTCCCCTTCATCCAGTTGTTAACAGATGATCTCCGAGTTTTAAATAAAAACCCATAAATAAATGGTACTTTTTTAAATTGATCGAAGATTAATATCCACCCTTTATAGTTTTTAACACCCTCGTCTTCCACTCTGTATGTAGGTAGCGTCGGCCGCAGCCTTGATTCCCTACATGCACACATGCACCAAGTCACAGCTTTTCCTGATCATGACGTCAGCCTATGCCTCCATCGGGGGAGGCTTCATGGCTCTCCTTGCCAGTATACAGGTGGGGTATATTATATGAAGATCAAGTTCAAAGGTTGAATCAAAGGTTGTAGCAATATCGAGGTAATATGACCACCAGGGGTAGCAGGGATTCAAAATCACAACTTCGTCATCAGCATCACCATCATCAACATCATCACCATCAACATCAACATCAACATCAGCATCACCATCATCAACATCATCACCACCAACATCACCATCGTAATCATATTCAGGGTTCTTTAGCATTAAACAAATTTATCTGTTATATAAGAATGTGCAACATTTGGTCAATCAGTTACCTTTCTGGTCACAGAATGTCAATAAACTATAATAATGACAGTAAGGTCGTCGGGGGCAAGCACTGAAAATCGCAAGAAATAAGATAAACGCAGTGCAGAAACGAGACAAAACCAAAGAAAGCGGAAAAATGGAAAAACAGAAAATTGACTAGAGTGGGGCTTGAACCCGGGACCAAGTTACGGCACCTATCGCCTGGCCGGCAGCACGAGACATCGAGCTAACGACTTAGCCATCCGTTGCTCTAAAAAGGAACTTCAAACTAAGTAGATTTATTCAGTCTGTGGCGCCGACTCGCTGTGGAAACCCAAGGTCAGACCACCGCCCCTTACAAATAAACACACCCCCATTACATCTGTCTCGAACCCAACTCTGGTCAATTTTCGGTTTTTCAATTTTTCTCGTTTCTGCACTGTATATTATCTCAAGTTTTACTCATTTCTTGTCGATAACCTGACTAGATATTTGCTGAAATGATGCATTTTTGGTTTAAGGAACTATTTAGTACGATGCAGCTAGAATTCGATTCCCTAACCTACCAGTTTTAAGACGGACGTTCTACCGATTGAGTTTAGGCGCCGTGCTCAGCAGCTTCGTTTGGCTACATCTCCCCCTGCCAATTCCCAACCCACTCATGGAAGACATCATGGGCCGGTTTCATGAAGCGAGACAAGATTTTAGTCCGAGGCTAAGTTCTAAATTTAGCTCAATTTAGGCTCCCTTTGAATATTTTGACCACTCAAAAAATTAAAAACAATTCACTCCGTACCGAAATCGTGCCAAATCTAGAACATAGTCTCGGATTAAGCTTGGGTCTCGCATCATGAAACCGGCTCAATATGCTTTTTTCGTAATTGTCATTTTTAACTCTTGAATTCCGATGCAAATGCTTCATAGTGAACCCTCTTTCAGATCCCCACAGAGCATCTGATCGCTGCCATGATCATCTCTGCCCCGGCAACATTCGCGGTTTGCAAACTGATGTGGCCGGAGACGCAGAAGATTGTGAAGGTGGAGGAGAAAATTGACGTAGGGGAAGAGGAGAGGAAGTGAGTCTTTTTGTTATGAAAAACCTAACCATCCACCTTAGCAAAAGAGAAAAAAGAAGGGGAAGTGCAGAAACGTGATGTGGGTAGTTGGAGGATCTACATTATTATCAAATCAGGGTTAAATTTGATAAATGAATCTAATGGTCATCCGCACAACTGTAGATAATTGAACTGGAGTTAATCTATATAATCTTTTGTTCATAGCCAATAGAGGATGAGCTGAAGAAATTTCACATTGCAACTCATCCGCGTACCTCCCCCCCCCCATCTCCCCCTCCCTCCAGGAGGTACACAAACATCCTGGACGCTGCCCAGTCCGGCTCGATGGTGATGCTGGGCGCGGTGGGCAACCTGGCCGTAAACGCCTTCTCTATGTGGTCCTTTATATCTTGGATCAACTCCACGCTCACCTGGTTCGGCGATCGAGTGGGGATCGATAACCTCACTATTGAAGTAGGTACCGTCCGGTTTTACGATTAAAAAAATATTCTAACCCTTTCACAACCAGGTATGATTCTACCCCAACTGAAACATACAAAATCTTGAAAATGTGGGTATTAACGCAAATCTGATTTATCTGGTATGAGAACAGGCAAATCTTGAAGAGTTTTGTTTCCTTAGCATTGGAATATTTAATGATAAGAAGTCATTGTCGTGAGATGAGTCAGTTGGTTTTGTTTTTTTGTTTTTTTAAAAACAGTTTAAAACTGATGTTCTGTACGTACTTTTTAAGAAATAATATTAAAGTGTTAATCAGGCCATGAAAATGAATGAAATAAGCAGGAAAAAGGCTTAGAAGGTGTGATGATAATAGATAAAGCTAACGAAGATTAGAGGATGGGCAATGATTTGCCTGTTGGTCAAGGGGTGAGTGCATCGCAGGTCGCGGTTCATATTCACTTCCGGTCAACCTCCTTATTTTTCTTCTTTTCTCGTCTTTGATTTCTTATCTACACAGCATAGACATAAACCCATGCCTTGCTGTTCACTGCCAAATTTTGATGATATCGCATTCGTGTTTTGTAATTGTTTATTCTCAGTGTTTTTTTTCTTTTTTTCTTCTTTTGGGTGTAATTTACCTTATGTATACAACATTTACACCATTGGCCTCATTATTCTTGTCTTATACGAATCTCGCTAGATCTCATTTGACGTCATTTTTATCTTTCATCTCAAATCTTGAAACAGGAAATATCATCAAAAGTTTTATATCCGGTGGCGCTGGTAATGGGTGTGGAGCCTGACGACTGTGAGAATGTTGGCATGTTGCTAGGATACCGCATCTCCAGTACCAATCTTGTCGCATTCATCAAGGTGAAGGTTTTAAAAAAAACCAGCTTGCTCTCGTATTACTTAAGATGGAGTTTTTTTATGAAGGAAAATCAACCTCAATCTCGATCAAATGTTACTTTCACAGCTGTTACGTCAACTTGAAGCATACTAGAAAATTATGATAATAAATTAATGACGTTTTGTTGACTCTGCAGCATTGGATTTGCATAAGTACGTTATTCAAACAGAAGGTGCGACTTTGGAATTTTAACAGCCCCCTGTAAATGGATCATACACTGAAAAAATGTGAATGAGTCTGTGAATTTAGGGAGGTCATGTTGGAATAGACACCGTTTTCAAACAATTTGACATCGAGGATTTACATCCGATTTTTGGACATAATAATTTGTCAAAATAATCCTTGCCATATTTTGGTTGTTACAAATACTGTTAGGATAACAAGCATTTACAGTAACTAGGTTACGATTGCTTTTCACATCAAGTAATTTTCTTTGTTATCAGATGATTGAGTTCAAAGTCAACAGAATCAAATATCAGAAGTATATGCACGACACCAACTTTACGGGTCCCATCAGCCACCACAAGAATGACATAATTCTGGACCAATGGAACGTGACCCTGAAAGACGGCTTCATATCGGTATAAACAAACACCCCCCCCCCCCCCACACACACATGAACACATACAAACACACACAGACTCACATGCGCATGCTTACGTGCGCAATTACCCATACTCCGACACTCTTTCCCTTTCAACCGTTCATAATCACTATCATTCTCTGTCCTGTATTTCTGAAATAAAAGATTAAGACACCCACATACAAAAGCACACACACATACAAACACACACACACACTCGAACACAAACAGACTCACATGTGCATGATTACGCACGCAACCACCCCTACCCCTAGCCACACACTCTTTCCATTTCAACCGATAATAAGCTCTAACATGCTCTCTCCTGTATTTCTGATATAAATGATAGATACTCGAGGATTTAACCCTTTAAATGCCAAGTACACAAAAAATCTTCAAAATTTTCCTGTTCTTAAAACAGATCAATCAGATTTCAGTGAATTGATTTAATCTGATATAAGAACGCGTACTTACTTATTCAAGATTTTGCTTATTTCAGTTGGGTTAGAATCAGACCTCGCTGTGAAAGGATTAAACTGAGGTCTTAAAAAAGTGCCAGAAATGAACTGGCACTGAATTATTTCACAACACATCCATCCATAATATATTGCAGGAACGTTCCGAGGCCATTGCCACATACTCACTGACAGGATTCTCCAGTGTGGTAGCGGCGGCCATCATGCTCACAGTCTTCTGCGTCCTCCTCCCTAAAAGGTAAGGGTGACTTAGTGTTCTACATTGAAAGACAATGGCCATTTGAAGTAGGGTTCATTGAATTTCCGTTATCAATCTCCAAGGAGAAACCTGTCTCTGGGGCCTGTCCTTCCTTTGACACCCCGCAGTGCAGCACGGGAAAAATTGGTCAGCTGAGGTAAAGTGCTATTTAACTAAGGGCTCAATTCGATGTAGTGATTGCGGTGTTTCATTTTTGCCACCTGACATATGCCGTGGGCGCACACTCCATCCGTCACCCACTAACTTCGTGTCTTGAATCGTTCGTGCTTGGCATGAACATTTGGGAGGAACGGTGGCCTAACTGGTAGCGACGCAGCACAGAACCCGGGGGCTCCGGGTTCGATTCCTACTAGTGGCACTTCGGTTTTTCCTTGGGCAAGGAAATTTACTCCAATTGCCTCACCCCACCCAGGTGTAAAATGGGTACCAATCCACAATTTGGGTTGGGGAAAGTAATCTGCGATAGACCAGCGTCCTATCCAGAGGATGGCAACCATTGCTATTTGTCCGCTTCACGCTACAAAAACCGGGATAAGCTCCGGGTCCATGGGGCATAAGGCTCTAAAGGACTTACCTTACTTTTAATATGAACATTTATTGTGAGTTGTGTTGGCGCACTGACCTCTGACACCCAAGATGCTAATTATAATAGAATATAGATGGTATGCATCCAGTCTGACAACCCCAAAAACTGCCAGCATAATAGCACTTTTACACACAACTGTTGGTACTATCATTCATTGAGAGAGATATAAAAGTCAGATAGTGTTCACACAATGTTCTTGCTGGCAAAATGTACACATATTTCAGCCGTGGCTTCAGACGCAAAGGGTTAATGATAATCAAAAGATATTTATTATTCACTTCGCTTATCATTTGACTTGCGTCATTTAATGGGAAACTTGAGAGCTAAATAAAGAAGCGGATGGTCGTCTTTTATCAGGAATGTCTCTTGTGCGCTTCGACATAGGTCTCCAATTAACCTCACCGTCTTGTCTTTTTTATGTTGCTTTCTGACCACCTCTCTCTCTCTCTCTCTCTTTCTCTCTCTCCCTCTCTCTCTCTCTCTACTTTTGTTTGACTGAGAATGGCACCAACAGCAATATATATGGTGAAAGGAGTAATGAATAATATTTGTCAGCGGTGGTATCAATTTTAACAAGAATGATAACAGTGTTAATTTACACTACATTTTTTAAATCTAGTTTTAGGAAGGACAGATAATATACTTTCACTAAATCATTACAACATTTCTTATTAACTACAAAAACTGGTTTATTATCGCCACCCCTAAAAGCTTATCATGAAGATCGGGTCTCCGGAGACTTTTATGAAAATTGTTGAATATTGTTTTTTTATAATCGGATGAGTAAATGTGTCAGTGTTAGCGTGAGAGGAAGTGACTGTGAATACATGCTAGATAGTAACAACTGAGAATGAGAGAATGTTTGAATTGTAAACTGTGCGGCGATCCTAGACCTTACGGGGCATGCACAGAACCATGAAGAAGAAGAAGAAGAAGATAGCTAGTCGTGATATCACATACTTTCTTCATATTCATCCACAGAAAAGTGTGGATAGCTAAAACTGTGGTTCTATCGCTCCTTGCCGGTAACATCGCCAATTGCATGACCGGATGCTTTGCTAGTAAGTACGGCTATTTTACAGTTGATGGTATCTATCCAACAATTTAAAATAAACGATTGAGACCAGCAAATAGTCCTCAATATACATCTTAGTATTTTAGTCATTAGTTGACGAAATTGTTGGTTGTGCCATATTATCTTTAATGAAACGTGTAAATTAAAATAATAATTTTAAACTAAAGTGACTCTGATTTAATTTCAATTGTATTCACAGGTTTGTTTTACTAGCCTGGACCATCTACTACTGATGGAATCATAAAAGGAACAGCCTTCAATAGTATAATAAATTTTGTGTTCATTTGCTGTAAAGTTCTTCGAAAATTTTTAAGATAAACGATATCACAACAGGCCTATAATTTAGCACGATCGTCATCAATCATGACTAGATCGAGGAAAGCACATCTGGGCTGATGTGCAACATCCGGTCCATGACATCCAGGGTATATCCTATCATTTTACCACACTATCACTATTCTGGTGCGTGGTGAAGCAATTTATTTCTCCAAGGCAAGGGTAAACCCTTTCAATGATTAGATCATTTCTCAAACTAATAACTAGATACATAAAACTCTTCGAGATTTGCCTGTTGTTTTACCAGATGAATCAGATTTCACTGAACTGATATATGCCAAAAGCCTGAATGTTAAGCTTTTGGTATATGTCAGTTCACTGAAATCTGGTTTGTGTGGTAGAAGAACGTGTCCATTGCGAAGGTTTTGCATAATATATCTGTTGGGTTAGAATCGGAACCCGATGTGAAAGGGTTAACAGTGGTAGGACGTAGACGTTTGATACTTAGCTCTTCGCAAAGGATGAAAGGAGAAAAGAAAAACACGACGAGGAGACGAGGAAGCTAGAGTCATTTGAGGGAAAGCGTGAGAAACAGAGAGACACTTTCATGGTTCATTCGTTTAATTTTTATCATATTACTATCATTATGATTATCATCATAATAGTAATTATTATTATCATTGTTATTAGTATTTTTATCATCATTGCTAATATAATCCATATTATTAGTATCATTATTATTATTATTATATCATTATCATCATTATGATTATGATTATGATTATTATAATTGTTATTATTATTATCCTTATTGTTACAATTACCACAATCAATGTTAATATATTATTATTTTCCGACATCGTGTAACCTCCCATACCGGATAATTAAGCTATTTTAATTCGTCATCTACTTTCTCTTCTTGTTTTTGTTGTTGTAAAAATAACGATTATTATTGTTTTTATTTCTATCACTACCATTTTTATCATCAATTATCATGAAGCACTTCTGCTTTGGAGAGAAAAAAAAACATTATTCAGAAAACATACATACATGCATATTACATACATATGCATACATACATACATGCATACATGCATACATACTTACATACATACATACATACATGCATGCATACATATATATATATACATAGACATACATACATACACATATACATACATACACACACACATACATAAATACATACATACATACATAAGGGAGATAAGAGAGACAAAGAGCGAACGAGACCAAGGGAGGAATAGAGAGTAAAGGAGAAAGATATATATATATATATATATATATATAAAAAGAGAGAGAGAGAGAGAGAGAGAGAGAGAGAGAGATAGAGAGAGAGAAAGAGATCATTTTTAACAAGAACTGTCAGTACCTAATAAAATATTTTCCCTTCACGGAATATATAATTTTTTTCACCTGCGGTTTGTTTGTCCTTTTGTTTGAACTCAGAGAAAAACTAAATCCCGTGGAAATAGACATGATGCAGTAAACAGTGGGCGGTGGTTCCTTATAACTGCGAAGGATTCTACAGTGTGAGAACAAGGAAAGTTCAGACACCTGTGTCTCATTAAATTTAACAACTTTGAGAAACAAAGTTTAAATGTAATTTAATATAAAAAACATTCAAGTCTTTGTGTAATAGGCAACAGCGTATAAGATTATTAAGCACCAAAACCAAATAGCCCAGCCCGTTGACATTTTTTAAAGGAATACCGGGAAAATCCACACACACGAAACAGCACTTTGATTCAATGACGTCTTTCAAATAATTTTTAAAAAAAAGATACGTTTGTCGCCAAGCCAAGTTCAGGAGAAAAGAAACAACAACCCACATGCGACAAACAATTATCAGCGCTAAGAAAGACTAGAACTAAGTTGGTCAGCACTTCGAAAACAGGTAGGTGCTGGTGGCAATGTGAATGGTGTCATGGCAGGTTAAGGGTTCGAATTCTCTTCCAGATTTTCGTACGAGCTCGCTAGATGATAGCGCTTTCTGAGGCCCCAAAGCTGCAGACTGTGATAAGTGTATTCAATTCACAATCCTCAAAATTGACACACGTCACTTCTAGTCGTCTACCTACTTCATTCTATATTACTCCATTCTACTCGAATAAAACATGACTCTCTTATAAAAGGGAAAAAAACTACCGGCCCTGCGTGTTCTGTTATAACAAGAGTTTGGGCACTCTTCGGTTTTTGATGTCCCGCCGCCATGATGGATGTTTATTATTGTCAACACCGGAATATGGTGG
>JAUEKZ010183906.1:7500-13234 GCA_031471865.1 Melibe leonina | reverse complement strand
CCCCCCCCCCCCCCCCCCCCCCCCCCCCCCCCCCCCCCCCCCCCCCCCCCCCCCCCCCCCCCCCCCCCCCCGCCAAAGAAACCTCAATTTGAGACTTTAGACTATTAGACATTGCGTTAATGTTGACCCTTTCAATTCTAAGGTTATTTCTTAAGTTGCAAACTGCTGTACATGTAGATACCAAAACTTTCAAGGTTTGCATGTTCTTATTCCAGATAAATAATATTTCAATGGACTGACTGACTGACATATGCCAAAAGCCTGAAACTACAGGCGGGACTCTAGAACGATCAGTTCTGCTGTTGCTACTGCTAGGTAGAATTTTCATTGAAACATCTACAGGCCAATGTCTTTCTCACAAACACTAACTTTGGTAAGATGTGGTTCTTAATCATCACAAGGAGGAAATTTGTTTAACCATGTTTGCTGTTCTGGATCCCCTCTTTTAAGCAATATGAACACACAACATTTGTGGGTTATATTGCAGTCACCATTGCTATTGCAACACCAAATTTTATTCCCCGTCTTACAAATCAAGTCTATGTATGAACATCCGATCCCCAAGAGGCAAAAGTTCATGTGGTGAGGCAAAACATTCAGAATACTAGATAGTTCATCCAGTCTAATAAGTCTCATATAATTAAGTTGGGCTTGAATCAGACATCGCAGTGAAAGGGTTAAGAGTGGTAAAACATTCCGTGGTTGAGTAAAGAGTCAAGCTAAATTTTCGTTTGGAGTCAGTTATTACATGTACATATTAGAACATATGATTAAATAAGTCACATTATTGCTTAGGGGAAAAAAACACAACATTTATCTAGTCTATGCCTATCTACAGTTAAAATAACAGAATGTTCAAAATCCACATCACTTTAACCCTTTCACAGGGGGATCTGATTCTAACTTCTAACCCGACTGAACTGAAATATCCAAAATCTTGAAAATATATATGCTCTTACAAAGATAATTCAATTTCAGGGAACTGATATATACCAAAAGCCTGAAATTCAGGCTCTTGGCATATGTCAGTTCACTGAAATCTAATTAAGCTGGTATGTGAGAATGGGCAAATTTTGAGCATTTTGGTATCACTAACATTAACATCGAAAGGGTTAAAAACAAACAAAACAAAAAAACTAGAAAAGCTTATTCATCAAATATTCTTTTTAGTGAAATTTATTATCCATTGTTTATCAAATCTAACCAATTCATAACCATCTGCACCATTCACATCACATCAGGCAAATATAACTACTGTGTAGAACACATTACCATTATAGCTGCTGGGTCTTTTTGTGTGTAGTAAGGTATCGTGACAGGAGATTGTTTGAATAGAAAATCTTTATACTGTCCTCACATTGTCAGATTGACATTAAAAAGAACGAAGAGTAGAGAGACACTTCAATGCTTGATGGTAACTTAGAAAATTACTACTGAACTTCTCACAGCTAAAACGATAATTAATGAAACAATACAGTAAGGTCGATAGGCCTAAATCTATTCTATCATATTTTGTCCTTTCACTACAGCAAAGTAGTCACTGTAATTACAACAACACACACTCATCCCCTTCATATAATATCACACAGTACATAATATGTCCAATACTCCACAAATCATCCTCACTCAATTCAACTTCACAAAAATAGAACAAACAACCACATCAAATATACACATGAAAAAACAAAAGGCCAAAACCAGAGTAGAGCAGACCAATCACAGCAACAACGGACCAGACACCAGACAGGAAGTTCAAGAAAAGAAGCGGTCTGTCCTGTCCTTGTACAGGATTTCCCCATTACGGATGGCAGCCTCTTTCTTTTCCTGCAGAAGAAATGTAAATAAAGATGGACACAAAGGATTTAGACCAATTATCTTTAATGGAATTATTAATCAATTAATAATGTGCAGATTTGCAAACGGTATTTATACTATTCTAAAATCAAAAGATAAAATACAAAAATCCATGAAATCAAAATTTCTGATATGCTTTCCTTGGTTTGGAAAGTTTTGCTCTCAGTCAATTAACTAAACCCACTTAAAAAATCTTGTACTTTAATTTTTCATAGCGACACTCGTTTTTGGCCACTTAACTGAAACTTTAGTAGGTATAATTGATTATATTGTTGTGATAGTGACTTTTTAAAATAGTTCGAATGGGTGTCTGGCAAAGGTCTAATGATGAAATCGGCAACAGTGGTGGGGTCAACAGTTGAACTGCACATGCACAGTCCTGTCACAGCGGAGTTATGGCATTTCAAACTCAAAATTATGCCAGAAAAAATGGCAAATTTTGCCACAAATTACAGTGTATGCAGAATTATATGAAAAAAAAGAAGACAAAACCAAAGTATTGTCGACTGATTTGAAATCATCCAATGCATCGAAAATCTATTAGCTGTACTGTGAAAGTACACAAGTGTATTATAACTTTTCACACAGGACATGAGTAAAAATAATAATGATAAAAAATACATTTATAAATAGCACTCCAATCTACACATATAACAGTGAAACCCATGGATAATGACATTGCCGGGGACCAGAAAATTATGCCTTTATCCAGGGGTGTCATTATTCTGGAGGTTTTCAATTACTACTAATAATAAATAACAAATTTTTTTTTTAAATCGGGACAGCAGGTCAAGAGGTCTTATCCGGGGGTTCCACTGATTAGATACCAACATATGGGGTACAACTTTCTCCTTACAGCCATACATACCTTGGCTGATGTCACATTCCAGTACATAAGTCCGACAGGCACAGCGTAGAGCAAGACAGCCAAGGCAGCGGTGCGGAAGGTTCCCTTGAAGTACTCTGCTTGGGTGTTCTTCATAGCCATGAAACGCTGGACAGCTGGGTCAAACTATCATATAAATAAAATTTAAAAAAAACAAGAGAAAAGTGTTAGCTCACACTATTGAATGAATTTTTAAAATTTGTGCAATTGTATTCAGCTCTTCGGAATATTTATAGACACAGGGTATTTTAGAAAATGATGAGCTATCAATTGATAACGAATAGAAGATTCTTTGTGGATGATTGGTGGTAAAGACTACTATAGTAATTATGATACCCTGTTTTGATAACAGTTTAACAGAGTTACATGAAGCTGTTCCTGGTCTTAGTTCAGTGATTATAACACAAATATAGACAAAAAAGGAGGAAAAGAACCAGATCTATAGAGACAAAAAGTAGAAAAGCAACAGAGGAAAAGAGGAGAAATAAAAAGTGTTCTTATCAGCAAGTGGGTGAGAATAAGAAATCTTATTTTCTGGGTGAGAATAACGACAGCCTTATTTCAACCTCTCATCACTCGGGACGATGAGAAAGTAAACCAGTTGCAATTAGGTATTTTAAGATAGCGATCAGCTGACACCTAAAGTCACGTGACCCAGTGTGATCTATCTAGCTAGACTACGAAAAACATAGCACTGTTCGTTAGATCTACCAATGCCCAGCTTTAATTGCAAGGCTTTGTAGCAGTTGATATGTTAGATATTGTCATGTTTAAGGCAGATGGGATGATAACATAACCATGAGTTGCTATAACAAAACTATTAAAAAAATCTTGACAATCGATCGAAATTCTAGCCGAGATTTAGACTCGGGTTACGAGGCAGTTCGAACAGCCAATAGCCACCCATAAACACATTAATGATGAATATAACTATGAAAAATAAGATCCTTTAATGGTTTTTAACTAAATAAAAGAGACTGGTTACATCATCTTTCGTTGCTTTCATTTAATCAGTTCTAGAACACGGTCATGTAGTTTGATGTCAAATATGCATAGTCTGTAGAAGATCTTCGAAGACCTTTTCTAGTCGAAATAGATTTTCCAACATAAATCCTCCATAAAATAGTCCTTTTAACATAATCTTCGTTCCTGTGGATTTTAATCCATTTGTTCAATCGCAAGCAGCACAAAGATAAAGTCAGATAGCGGAAAAATGTAAACAAACTCCAGTCACCCTCGATCACGCGATCACTGGAGAAACTTAAAATACCTAGACTAATTGTGTTTTTCATAGTGTAGGTGAGAATAAAAAATTTCTCATTCGCAACTGGATGAGAATAACAACAGCCTTTCTTTACGAAGATGCCTTCTAGATCTATGAGTAGGTATGCTGATCTCTAGACTAGTCTATGTGCAAAGGAATAACACACACACAAAAATCCCCACCACATTTTGGTCCACGATAATAATAGGGAGTCAATCTAGACTAGATCCTATGCAATTTAGACCTATTAACTTACGATAAATCCTCCACTGGATTGAGTCTTCATCGGGTTGGTGACTTTCTTCGTCCACTCGGCTTTCAACGCTTCTCTCATTTTGGCACGCTGTTTTATGGCACGCAACTCCTCTGGAGTTGCATCGTACATCTTCCATGGATCCCATAATGTGCTTTTGTCTGCCATTTTATCCTCTCTCTTTTCCCGTCTCCAAGTTTATTTAGTGAAGACGGTCTAATGTTTGTGTAAATAACAAGTGCGAGTGAGTCGGATCATCACAGTTGCTCAGGGTCAAACAAAGAGAACTCTTCAAATTTGGGGAATAAGGAAATAGAAATCGTTATCACCTTTTTATCTATTCGCAGAATTGTGGCTCTAATTAATAATTTAATTTGTGCATGTTGAGGATTATGCTTAGTGTTCTTATTGGTCACAAAGGGGTTATGCTATGTGACCCTGTTGGACGAGGGAGGAAGGTTTGAACGGTTGAGATCTATGTGAAGTTGCGTTGCTTTGTGAAATATTAAAGTGGCTATTTAGGTGTGACGGGAGTGTTTCAAGATTCGTGAAGGTTTCCATTTGATAATGTGTGTCTCACATCTCACGGTCCAAATGCTCTCCAAATGCTCCCCACACACACCTTTTCCCCGCCCGACCCTCCTCACCCCAACCCATACGCATTCCTTTCCTCACACTCATCCCAGTTGGGATGAGAAGAAAGTAATCTGTGATAAACAACCATCCTATCCATATTGTGTCATCATCCATGTTTACTCTGCCGCTTAACGCAAGGGAAACGCCCCAGAAGGCTCTACCAAAAGACTTTGTCCTTTATCTAGGGAGTATCTTGGCTCAGCTTACGGAGGGGTCTTACTATTTTATTCAATTTCCAGTTGTTCATAGACCGTTTTGCTTAATAGTTTCTATGATGGTGAATGTTGAACATCTTTTCTAATCTTTAACAAAATTCATGAATTCCTTTTTTCAGGAATAGAATATCTAAATTCAACTACTGGCGGTTTTGTGGGCTTCTATTTTTTGAAAATTTATATTCATCATAGCTTTTTTTTCATTGAAAAATTTCGATCAATTCTCTAGTGCTTGATGTAATCACTGAGTTCAAAGTGGCTGGCTAGCGTTTAATCAGGAAGCATCGATTAACCGGTCGTAATCTCAACTCGATGCAATCAGCGCTGAGAGAGAGGGACCTTACTCACCCCCTCCCCTTCCTCCCCACTAACACTCACTCACACACACACACACACACACACACACACACACACACCCGCCATACACCCATTCCCTCACCGCCCTTCCCACTCACCCTTTTAGACATCCACCCTTCCACCCTCACTCTCCCATCAACCCGTCCCTCACCTCACCCAATGCACATACATCCCTTCCCTCCCGCCTCCCCCCAAGAATATGCACGCCCTACCTCTCCCCACACCACACACCTCCTGCTTCCCCCACCCGTCTCCCATCCCTCCAACAT
>JAUEKZ010183906.1:0-2500 GCA_031471865.1 Melibe leonina | reverse complement strand
ACTGTGTACAAAGAAGCTTCGAGGATTCTGTAGCCAGCAATATATATCAGATCATGGTTTTGCATATGGAATAAATATGATATAATATGGTATAATAATACGATCTATAGAGATTTGATTGGAATGTTGAATGGAAGTTGATCACAAAGTCTTTTTTAAACGTAGAAGACAGTATTATGACAATATTATATTATATATACACACACACACACACACACACACTCTCTCTCTCTCTCTCTCTCTCTCTCTCTCTCTCTCTCTCACACACACATACACACACATATGATATATATATATATGTATATGTATATGTATATATATGCCTATATAATGTTTTCATAATATTAATTATATCATGGGAGTTGGAGAGAAATTTGCATATTAAAACTATACATGGTAAAAATCACACTCTTTGCCTAGTAATTGCAATATGTCAAACTATTGTATATATGCTTATATTTATCATCACGATCAAAACTCTATACCATGATAAAAATCACACTCTTTGCCTAGTTATTGCAATATGTCAAACTATTGTATATATGCTTATATTTATCATCACGATTAAAACTATACATGATAAAAATCACGCTCTTTGCCTAGTAATTGCAACATGCCAAACTATTGTATATATGCTTATATTTATCATCACGATCAAAACTCTATACCATGATAAAAATCACACTCTTTGCGTAGTAATTGCAATATGTCATATAATATTCAATATACTTATATCATCACGATGTTAACAAGAAGTATTCTAATCAATATGCCAGAAATTTTGATATGTAATTCAATTAGCATAATTTCATTTAATACTGTTATTACCTTTGAACTTTTGTGATGAACTTCTTTGATTTTTTTTCTTCAATGAAAACCATCTATTATAAAACTGACAATGAATTTAACATTTTCTAAATTTCTTTAAAGCAGGCCTATTTCATTATTTGTTTCAATCTTTGATTACAGTTATCAGATCAGACTTTAATAATTGAATCCAAACAATACATATTATCCTCTCTCTCCTTCGCTCTCTTCATATCTTTCCCCCTCTCTCTTCCCCTCTATATATCTGCTCTCTCTTTCCCTACTCTCTCTGTCTCTCCTCCTCTCTCTTCCCCTCTTTATATCTTCTCTTTACATCTTCTCTCTCTCCTCTTCTCTCTTCAAATCGTTCTCCCTCTCTCTTCCCCTCAATATATCTTCTCTCTCTCCCCTATCTCTTCATATCTTTCCCCCTATCTCTTCTCCTCTATATATCTTCTCTCTCCTCCCATCTCTCTATCCCCCCGTTCCCTCTCTATCTCTCCTTTTCCCCTCTCTTTCTCCGTCTATCTCTTCCCCACTCTCTCTCTCCCCCTCCCTCTTCCTCTCTTTCATTCCATGTCTTCGTCAATCTCTTAATATCTGGCCTAACACCTCTCCACCATTAAAGATTAGGTTTATCTCTTTTAGTTATTATAATACAAAACATAATATAATATCATAATAAATAAACAACAACTACAAAAACAACTTAATAATAATGATAATAATAAAAGTAATGATAATGTTAATAATAACAATATCAATAATAATAATAACAATAACAAAAATAATAATAATGATATTAATAATAACAATAATTGTAATTAATAATAATAATAATGATGATAATAATGATAATAATGATAATAAAAATAATAATAATAATGATAACAACAATGATGAACTCAAGGGCCCAGAAGCTGCTTTCCCACAGGACGTTCGAACTCGATGTCACTGTCTGCATCCTCATCCTCCTCCTCATCCCTGACGCGCAAAACGCTGTAATCCCCCAAAGGGGCATTGCTGCCCCCATTCTGCCCCACCAAGGGCTTCATGGAGATGTGCCCAGTCGTCCCGCCCTTGCCCACGGGGTCACTTCCGTTCATGCGGTTAAACACGAGGGTCATGGTCACAGTCAGTAGAAGCAGGAAAAGCAGAATGCATGCACAATGCCAGCTGGAAATAGGAGGAGGAGGAGGAGGGAGGATGAGAGGATGGGGGATGGGGGGAGGGTGAGAGGACGGGGGGGGGGGTAGGAGAGGATGGGGGAGGGAGGGTGAGAGGATGGGGGAGGGAGGATGACAGGATGGGGGAGGGAGGATGAGAGGATGGGGGAGGGAGGATGAGAGGATGGGGGAGGAAGGATGAGAGGATGGGGGAGGGAGAATGAGAGCATGGGGGAGGGAGGATGAGCGGATGGGGGACCTATTTCCCCCATCCATTCATCACAATTCACCCATTTTCCCCATCCATTCATCACTATTCACCCATTCACCCACCTGAAATAGACATTGGACTTCATGATGTCATCATGATGTCTTCACCTATTCCCCCCCCCCCATTCATCACAATTCACCCATCCCCCCACCCATTCATTACAATTCACCCATCCCCCCCCCCCACCCATTCATCACAATTCACCCACCCCCCACCCATTCATCACAATTCACCCATTCCCCCTCCCACCCATTCA
>JAUEKZ010183850.1:0-26210 GCA_031471865.1 Melibe leonina | reverse complement strand
TGTATGTATGTATGTATGTATGTATGTATGTATGTATGTATGTATGTATGTATGTATGTACGTACGTATGTATGTATATATGTATGTATGTATGTATATATGTATATGTGTATGTATGTATGTATGTATGTATGTATGTATGTATGTAAAATGTGTATGGGTGTGTATGTATGTATGTATGTATGTATGGATGTATGTATGTATGTATGTATGTATGTATGTGTATGTATGTATGTATGTATGTGTGTATGTATGTATGTATGTTATGTAAAATGTGTATGTGTGTACGTTCATTCCAGGTTTATAATATCCATGGTGTTCTACGGCATCTCATTCGCCGTGTCATCCCTAAGTGGTAACCTCTACCTCAACATCTTTCTGGTCTCCGTGGTGGAGGTGCCGCTGGTGTTAACCACCTACTACTTCAACAACAGGTAAGTCCAGAAGGTGAATGGTAATTGTACAGTAAAGGCTTGTTATATCGAGCATATAATATTCACGGAACACGCTTATCCAACTTCATTCTTTTCATTTCCCCGGAAAACAGCGATATTGAAAGATATTGGTGTGTCTAATCTCTATCTATCTATCTATCTAATTATCTATCTATCTATCTCTCTATCTGTCTGTCTGTCTTCCTATCTATCTATCTATCTATCTATTTGTCTATCTCTATCTATGTATCTATCTGTCCCTGTGTCTATCTACATAATTATCTATCTATGTGTCTATCTATATATCTATATATCTGTCCCTCTGTCTATCTACCTATCTATCTACTTATCTATCCATTTCTATCTATCAATTTTTGTATATGTTTCTCTGTCTGCCTATCTAACCATATCTATATATCTATCTTTATATGTCTATCGAAATGTATATCTATCTATATATTATATTGGAACGCGTGTTCAACGTACTTTAACGTGGCTGGTTACAGTTTCAGGCAGACATTAAAGCGAAAAAAGAGGTTTCTATTTTTTTCTTCAATTTTCTTTATTTGTTTCCATGGTGATGCTCAGGTTCGGCCGGAGATGGACGAGCGTGGGCATGTTCTTGGTGGGAGGGCTACCCGCAGCGGGTTGCCTGGTCGTGCAGTTTGTCCGTGAGTAGAATACACACAACACACAGCACACAAGACATAACACATAACACACACCATGCAACATACAACAGACAATACATAAAATTCAATACACAACACACAACACACAACACACCACACACAACACATAACTCAGAACACACAATTCACAACACATAACACACAATTCACAACACACAACACACAACACACCACACACAACACATAACTCATAACACATAACTCACAACACACAACACACCACACACAACTCACAACACCTAACACACCACACACAACATACAACACACAATTCACAACATACAACACACATTTCACAACACACAACACACACCACACACCCCACAACACAAAACACAACAAACGAGTTTATTATTAGGCTGCTCGACATAAAATTGAAATATCAATATGTACTTTCGGTTTTCAAACACTCAAGAAAAAAGTATGATACTTATACGAAATGTTTAAAAAACACGCTATACTCAACATCCCCCTCCCCTTTCCCTTCCATTCTCCACCCCCAACCCCCTTCTCCGCCTCTACCCCCTACCGTCACGCCCACCTCCCATTCATTTACGACATCATCAACATGAACAATACAAATGCAACAAGTGCCATCCGGGTCCCGCAGCGAGTGGATTCGAGTACTCAGTCTGGCCTCCAAAATGGGATTCGGGGCTGCGTGGGCGGTGTCACAAGTCTGGTCCACGGAACTCTATCCCACAGTGGTCAGGTTAGTCCATGTTTGTACTGTACAGTGTAAAAAGAGTGGGGATCGCTAGGCCATTGGGTATCAAAGGTGAAACAAAAGGAGAGGTTTGCAGGCCAGTATTATAGGACAAAGACAAAAGAGGACAAACGAAAAAGCGACGTTTCGACCCAAGGTCTTCATCAGGTTTCCAACAACTCCATTGTCGTGTCCATCATCTTTCTCTCCCCAGGAGAGGGGAGTGGATGGCTAAGTGTTTAGCTCGCTGTCACATGCTGCCGGCCAGGCGATAGGTGCCGTAGCTGGGTCACGGGTTCGACCCCCACTCTGGTCAATTCAATTTTATGTTTTTATGTTTTTCCATTTTCTGCTTATGTTTTGTTTATTGATTGTTTTAGGGCACTTGCAACTTCTATGGTCATATAAGCGCCCAATTTTCTGCATTTTTTTTTTTTTTGATGTCTCGTTTCTGCACAGCATATTATCATCTCAAGTTTGACTCTCGTTTTTTGTGATCTCCAAGACCAGCTCATGATTTGAAACGGACGAGTACCATTATAATCATTTATTAATACTTTTGTCGTTTTATTTGTATGTTGTCTGTCCTGAAGAAGGCCTTAGACCGAAACGTTGGCGTCATTTTGTCTTTGTCTCTATTTTGCTTGTTAATATCGTAGATATTACCTTTCGATTCTTTACTAACATTTATCTCCCCAGGAGCCTCGGCTACGGCATGATCAACTCGGCAGCCCGTGTGGGGGGCATGGTGGCCCCCTTCCTCGTGGACTTGGACAACCGCCAGGTGGAGACCTACAGCATCATCACTGCCATGGTAACGGTGGCCATCTTGGTCACGCCCCTCATGCCTGAAACCAAGGGCAAACAACTCGCCGACGGCTTCCGTCTACCAGCAGACGACAGTCACAGTCACAGTCCCGATGAAATCAAAATGGCGGCACACGACATGCAGTATGAAACTAAAAACATGGACTTAAACTTAGAACTAAAGGAGAAGAGCAAAACCTTCACGGAAATTCACGCATCTGGGCAAGAAAATCATGGATGCAAAGATAATGGTCCTGGTCCCAATGTCCTTAATTGGAAATTCTGAACGTAGTTTTTATGCTAATTATGTGTATAATTACATTACAATATTTAAAAAAATCATTATTATCAATATTATATATTTTTATAGTAATATGAAATGTAGATAATGTTTATTAACGCATTCACTTCAGTTTTTTTTTAAAAATACGTTTTGGAAGGAATTATATAAATGCGGCTACTGTGGTCTAGTGGATAGGCAGTTGGCCTTGTGGCTGAAAGTTGCCTTGTTTGAAATCGCCATATGACGGCTCTGTAGTCTAGTGGATAGGCAGTTGGCCTTGTGACTGAAAGTGAAAGTGACCCTGGTTCGAATCCGTTATGTGACGGCGCAAAGTTGAGTCCTTGGAGAAGGGTCTTAACTCACACTTTCTCCCCCTACTCAGGTGTAAAATTAGTACCTGGCCATGAACAGTGCTGTCCTTGTCCGAATATAAATATACAAACGCCTAACAGGCAGCATGTCTCGTCCTGTATGTTGAATGTTGCTTTTGGCCAGGGAACCCCTTGTAAAGCACTTTGTGCACGTATAATTATAATGGATATTGCGCTATGTCAAAGCTGAGGTGTTTTTTTTTCTACAACCTCTGGATAACGACAGACATCGGCAGGGACCGTATGTAGTTATTCCGAGGGGGGGGGGGGGTTAGGGGAGTCGTTATGATTATCCAGATTGCACTGTATTAAAATGAAGGCCACAGGGGAAGAACTGTCATGAGCGTTTGCCCTTAACAGTACAGGTTAATTATATCAACCAATGTACTTTCCTCTCTCCAAATATCATTTTTAAAATTGATCAGGGTCCAGAGTTATTCGTAGTTTCTAAAAGCTTCTACAATGGAAGAATGAGTGTTAAAACATTGTTATGAAATTTAAAAAGTTGCTTTTCTCAAAACCAGAAAAATGTCATCGGATCGTTTTCTCCGCTGTAGCCTTCAAATGTTACTATAATCATCACATCAATCGATTCACCTATCAACACATAAAATAAACCAAATGTAACCAGTCAAAAAACTAGAAACAAAACACAGCCAGCATTATACATATATACACAATTGTGTGAGGTTATTTACTAATTAGAGGGGGAAAGAAGTAAAAAGTTGGAGGGAGGGGGGGGGACGGTTTGGCTGAATGTGGAGCATGATTGTGATGCGCATTTGTCATCAAACTATGATCAAACGCATTTAGGTCAATAACATGTTGTTGGTGGGTTGTTGCATTGCCAGTTTAACATAATACCCTTTTTAACATACAATTCAGGTTATATCAAAGGCTGAGCTCTCTAGACAAGTTAAGTTGCTGCCATACAGAGAAATAAACTGACGCTCACTTACTGAAATATCATTTCCAGTCATAGTATACTGACACCTGGCCAACCGATCTTAGCACTGTTCCCATAACGCAGAGGATCTAGCAGACAGCTGCTAATCTTAAACAAAATGACAATTCTTTAACGTCTTAGGTACATATGATTTGACACAGATTTGAACCCCCAATCTTTCGGTTCTGAGCTGGACGCTCTATTTAGCACATGTACAGTAGAACAATTGCTATAAAAGTAATAGTTTGTTTATTTATTGAGAGTTTCATAGGGCGCTTGCAACTGCTATGGTCATATAAGTGTAAGGTATTTAAAGATGATAGGCTAGTTAAAGGAAAAGCCAGACTTGGACCCTGCAAGGGAACATAAAAGTAAGAAATACCTGTTGCTAGTTTAAGCTTTCATAGGAAAGAAAAGGTACTGAGGATTACCTAGCAAGGCAGCAGAGAATAGGTGGGAGGGAATTTCAGGCTTTTGGTATGCATGTCAGTCCACTGAAATCTAATTCATCTGGTATATGAGAATGGGCAAATCTTGATGAAGATTTCAGTATCTAATTAACAGTTTGAGAAATAACGTTGGCATGGATTTAAAAGTGAGATGATGATAGGTCAGGTGTAACCAAAAAAAAAGAAGAAACAGAATTAGCACTAACTAGAGACACACCTGTGAACCACCCACTTTTCCTAATTACATATATACATAATAACATAACATCAACACAACGTGAGGGGCTGAGTAAAAACAAAAACAAAAAATTGCCACAAACACATAAAAAAATAGAAAAGAATTGGTTGGTATTAAGGTCTGTATTTATTCATATATCATCATCGTTATCATTAAATGTGGGAGGCACAACCAATGACGATACAACAGCAACACATGTAATCACATTCTTGATTTGTCCTTGTTTTCTATTGGTCTATCGCGACCACTCCTTATAATTAATATTATACCATTCACATATTCTAGGCCATGAGACACGCCCCCTCCCCCCCCCTCTCTCCACCGCCTCTCTTTGTTATTTGTACTCAATATTTCACTACAATAAATAGCACTAACCCTTGCAGAGTAGATCAACCCTTTCACTGCAGGGTCTGATTCTAACCAGACAGAATATATTATGCAAAATCTTCCAAATTTACGTGTTTACATACCACATAAATCAGATTTCCGTGGACGGACATATGTATGGCACATATCAGTCCACTGAAATCTGATTCATTTGGTAAAAGAACAGGCAAATCTTGAAGATTTTGATGTATCCATTCCACTTAGATCTAGTTGTCCTTAGCAGTTAAAGGGTTAACAGATTAATCAGTTTCATTTTTTTTCTCCTCACGAAATTACACACTGTTTCATAAAAGAGAGACGAGAGCTGAAAAGGAGTGAGCTGAGTATTTGGCATAATACAGTATCGTCGTTACCATTGGAACACAAACTTTTTGTCTTAGCCAAGGTTCAGAACGAACATAAAACAGTGAATAAACAAATTCACAGACTTTGTCAAATTAACCTTTCTAGTTAGAGACAGTTCCACAAAAACTAAATTATCATGTAATAATGATATTCATAAGAAGATGGTTACGTTAAGGACAAAACCAAGCTCAAGAATTCTGGTATGAGGCAACTTGTTGTTTATAGTATCAAGATATGTTAGAATGCTAAAAAAACAAGTAGAAAATTAAGTAAATTGACATAATATGCTAGTAAAGGATACCTTGAATCAATGCCAAATTCATTTAGAATCTTTGAATCTTTGAAAGATAATTTATTCATACACATAAGTTCTACTTGCATAAATACTGATAATTAAAAAAAAAAAAAGATTAAAAATCTTTCTTTTGATACAATTAATGATGATAGAGACCAAACATAGCATAAACAATGAAAAAAAAAATGAAAAAAAAACCAACAAAACAGGCAGATCAGATAGATATGGACAGGGTTGAATACAGCACTCCTCGCAGACACCCGGCACCGTTTGACCACAATGACCAAATCCACAACCACTATTGACAATGGTTTCACGACTTTTTCCCAGGGTCCTCCTTCAGAGTGACCGTCCTGTTGAAGACCAGCTGTAGGGAGAAAGTAAAGACAGACAACACTCTGTGTTAATGAAACGGTGATGGAAAGTCATGTAACATCTACCTACAAAATATACAGTCTGGGGCTTTGTATGCTTCAACATGACAACGAAAAGAACAAAAATTAATCCAATCGCCCATCTCTCAAAATATCATGCACTTAAACCTCATTATATCGCCACCCGTTACACTGCCATTCTCGCCTACCGCCAACATCTATTCACAAGAACATTTAATATGACTTAGATATAATAAATACTTCTCGTTATACCGCCATTCTTGTTATACTGGCGACTTAGTGTATTCACCTCACCTGGCGCAATAACGAGGTTTAAGTGTATAAGAAATCAATCAGATTGCCAATTGGATAGTTAGTAGTAGTAGTAGTAGTAGTAGTAGTAGTAGTAGTAAGTCCTTTAAAGTCTGATGGCCCATAGACCAGGAATATCCCAGTTTTTGTAGTATGAAGCAAACAAATGACAATGGTTGCCACCCTCTGGATAGGAAACTGGTCTATTGCAGATTACTTTTCCCAATCCAAATTGTGGATTGGTACCCATTTTACACCTGGGTGGGGTGAGGCAATTGGAGTAAATTTTCTTGCCCAAGGAAAAACCAAAGTGCCACTGGTAGGAATCGAACCTAGTGCCCCTCTGTACTGCGTCGCTACCAGTGAGGCCACCGCACCTCCGCCAAATAGATAGGCTCGCAGTCTTTTACAGAGCAGGTATCATAAAAAGCCATGGAAAACAGAAAAGTGAAAACAGCTAGAGGCGGTTTTGAACTCTGGGACCAGCCACATTATTTTTGCTTTCTATGGTTATGTTTCAAGTACAATTCCATAAGATACAACAGGCACACAAGGCAGGCCTACTATGAAAAATTCCACACAAACACACCATCACCTACTTACACAGCATATTATAATTATATTCTACATCTGAATCATATATTCAACTAGAAGCTCACATTAGTAACAAAAGAGAATTGGTTGTGTTGTTTCCTTACCTTGTCCTTGGTGGAGTCTGGGTCTACAGAGAAGTATCCGGTCCTTTCAAACTGGAATTTGTCGTAGACCTTGGCCCCTTTCACACACTTGTCCACCAGCGCTTTGTCAATCACTTCCATCGAGTTCTAACACAGCGCAGAAAATAAAATTAGAAAAGATTAATTCATTTGATCCTCGATTCATTTCTCGAGTTGCACATTCTTTTGGATCAAGCACTACGAGTAGGAGTTTTCGTGGGGTTTTTTTTAAATTGTTTTTTTTAACTTTCCCATAAAGTAAAAACTACATAATATATCATTTTTACTTTTGTTGCGTATAGTATGAAAGCTGTAACAATATAAACAGAAGTAGAACCACTCAATAATGCACACCAAATATTTTGGGGTAAAGGCTGACTAAGTTAACCCTTTCACAGCGGGGTCTGATACTGACCGGACTGAAATGTACAAACTCTTCAAGACTTGCCTGATTTAACCCTTCCACTGCGAGGTCTGATTCTAACCCAACTGAAATATGCAACATCTTGAAAATGTACGAATTCTTGTACCAGATAAATCAGATTTCAGTGAACTGACATATGCCAAAAGCCTGATTATCAGGTTCACTGAAATCTCATTTATCTGATATAAGAACGGGCAAATCTTGAAGATTTTGGTGTCTTAAGCAGTGAAAGGGTTAAGACAAGATAAATCAAATTTCAGTTGACCGACATATACCAAAAGTCTGAACTTTGGCACTTTGTAGTGTTGCATTCAAAATAACAAAAGCTTTGTCCCCTGGTCAAATCCATGATGAATGATGTGCTGAAATTTCTGACCAAGTGGTCCCAAAATAAAACCCAACAACCTTTCAGGTCTTGGGTTCAAATCTACTGGAAGATGTTAGTGAGCGTTAAAAAAAGAACAAGAAAATATCAAGGAGGTTCAAGGAGAAAATGACACAGGATGATGAGGGCAAAAAAGTGATTTACTTACAGGGTTAATGTCTGTCAGGAAACCGCCAGGCACAACCGAAGGATCTTCAGGACTTTTGTGCAGGAACCTGACATGGGATAGAAAGCATACACATACAAGTAATACAAGTTAGCTATTTCAATTTGTTTTTAATTCAATGACAATATTCATTTCACCAAATGATGATCGACAAATTCAATAGTGTCTGGGTGTTAAATATTTCCCAGTTCCTCTGCCCCTTCTCTGTATTATGTGGAGGGATGCAATAATATAATGTTTATTAACCCTATCACAGTTAGGTCTGCTTTTAACCACATGAAATATGCAAAAATCTTGAAAGTGTACATTTTCTTATACCAGATAAATCATAGTTCAGTGAACTGACATATGCTAAATGCCTGAATTTCAGGCAAAAATTGAAAGATTTTGGTGTATTAGCATTGAAAGGGTTAACACAATTTAGTTCATATCATAACTTAGTCTTATGTGCTAGACAGTCAAGCACCAAAAGAATAATAAGAAAGCAAGCAAGTAAGTAAGTTTGTATCAAAGGCAGACGCTCTACCACTTAAGCTACCAAGCTAGAGGTGCGGTGCTTACAGTTGTTTGTAGATGCGTATTTCACACTCCATGGCAGACGAGGTTACCCAATGAATGAAGGCTTTGGGTTTGTTGTCAGCTGTGGCAGCCTCACAGGTCACGACAAGCTCAGTGGGTCGGCCAAGATTATCCTGATTGTCATTCCCCGAAAGGAGAAAATGGAAGGCAAAGACAAAGTTTATAGTGTTGAGAACATTCACAATAACCAACACGCTTACAATGAGAATATTTCTTTCGGAGAGGGGGGGGGGGGGGGATAGTAAAAAGTGTTCACATGTTATTGCCAGCAGAGCGAAAACTTTATCAGTGATGATAATACAAAGATACCAAAAAGAAGGAAAAGAACCAGATTTATAGAGACAAAAAAGAAAAACACAAGAACCAAATAAGAGATAAAGAGAAGAAAACTTTATCAAAAAGGAGGAATTCCTAGTTTGGAGAAAAATTATCATCACTGCTTCATGTGATTATGACGTGACACGCCATGTGTCTATTAATAGTTATCAATAATAATAATAATAACAATAATTCATTTATATAGCGCTGTCGCCTTCTACTTGAAAAGCGCTCAGGGGCACTTTACATTTAGAATGTTAAAAAGACACATAACACACTCAAGGACCCACGTTATCCTCCCCCCCCCCCTCCCACTGCAGACACACAGATACACTCACATTTTGTCTAGAATGAACTGAGCATGATAATGTAGACATAAACACATAAAAGAAAAAAAAAAGAAAAAAAATACACAATCATACACACCAATAAACACATACACCATACACAAAACATCGCACCAAGGGTCATATATGACAAGAAAAACCTTACACTGAGCCAATGCATTGGAATTGCTAGATACACAATTTTATGCACACACATACACACTCTCTCTCTACCCACCCCCGCCCCCCTCCTCCTCCCACACACACCTGCACACACTAGCGCAATTATGCCTCTCAAAACATACACAATCAGACTCACCTTGACAATCTTGTCCACTTTGATGACCAGCCCTGTGTATCGAAGACCAACCGACTGGTCCTTGGTCAGTCGGAAGAAGTTCTTGTCAGAAGTCTAAGCAGGAGAGAAACAAGTTGGGAAATTGAGTAAGCAACAACGCAGGGCTTGTTTTTATAGGATCATTATAAATAGAAAAAAAACAAAACAATCTATTTCCTGTAAAAAGAGTGTTTTTATGTTGTGTCTCACTTACAGAGATTTTTTGTATCCACACAGTTTTTCAATTAGGACAATGTTGTCAAAGCCACGGGCGCTAGAAAAATTGAGGACTGACTGACTGGGCTTGGCTGAGTTTGACATAGTTTAGGTCATATCAAAGGCGGAGCTCTCTAGACAAGTAAATGTGCTGCCACACAGAGATGAATGAAATACTCATTGAAATATCTCACCCTGTCACAGTATACTGACACTGAGCCCACCAGCCTTAGCGCCATTTCTATAACTTAGAGAGCCTGGTGGGACAGCTGCTAAAATGAAAATTTGTTAACATCTTAGATATGATGGGTTAGGATTCAAACCCCAAACATACTGGTGCCAGGGTGGACACTCTACCCCTTAACCCTTTCAATGCTAATGACGACAAAATATTTAAGATTTGTCTGTCTTTACACATACAAGATAAATCAGATTTCAGTGACCTGACATATGCCAAAAGCCTGAAATTCACGCTTTTGGCATATGTCAGTTCATTGAAATCTGATTTATCTGAGATAAGAAAACCTACATTTTCAAGATTTTGCATGTTTCAGTTGGGTTAGAATCAGACCTCGCTGTGAAAGGGTTAAACTGCTGAGCTGGTAAACAAACAAAGACTAAGGACAAACCTCTTTAAAGTCTTCATTCTCTATGAAGACGGTGCTGCTGACGTCAATGTCATGCATGCCTTTGGCGTCGTTGCCTGGAAAGTACGGGACAGCCACAGTCTTGGGCTGGTCCGCCGGCAGGTTGGAGATGGTCACCTTGAGAGGGGAGAGCACTGCCATCACTCTACAAGGAACCGGATTGCCGAGATGGAAGAAAAAAAGAAAGAAATGTGAACGAAGGTAAATACAAGATCGTTCATCATGGTACCTTGTCACACACCAGTGCTATGATAATAATAATAACAATCATAATAATATCTTCATTATAAAGCGCCTTTCATCAAGGTCAAAAAGGTGCTGAATCCATTGGCTTCAGATCTATAAATCCTCCAAGGTCTAAGTAGCATGGGGGCTCTGAAAACACAAAAAAACAACCTTTCTCCCACACTTAAATTTTTTTATTCCTCAACTTAGGGATAGAAAGAGGTATCTGTGACATCTTCTAAAGGCTAAAGATGTATGAAAAAACGCAATATTTCATTTGTATCTTCAAGTTTGAAATCTATCTATACTATGTATATCATTTCAACAATCATCATTATCATGGTCATTGTTATTATCATTATCAATTATCCTTCACCCTTTCATCATACAGTGATTATCACACAAAAAGAAGATAAAAGGAGGAAAATAGCCAGATTTATAGAGACAGAGAACCAAATAGAGATAAAGAGAAGAAAATGTCATCAAAAAGAAGGAATTCCTCAAAAATTTTGGAGGAAAATTGTCATGACTCATCATCATGCATCATCCTTGATAAGGAATCGTTGGTTACCTCTTGGCTGTCGTGTTCAAAACGTCCCTGACACAGGCCTCCAGCATCACAGGGTCTATCACTGTCTGGGCCATTGTAACACCAACCTGCAGACAGACATAATAAGAGTAATAACAATAATAATAATAATAATAATGGATGACATTTTTTTAAGCGCATTTCCACAAAAGTGTTTGAGGCGCTTTTACAAATTGCAAATTGAGTGAAAAGTTTTTAAATAACACGCAACATTATACATCTTTCAAACAAGTCACATTCTAAAAGTAAGGGGAAATATGAATAAAGAATTAATTTGCACACAGGATAGTGTAACAACAGTTCAAAGTACTTGGTTGTAGGCTTTACAGAAAAAGTGTTTTAAGCTGTTTGTTAAGAGAGTCTATTGGTTTTTTTCTCTAATAGAGAACATATATATGTACAGTTCACACAACTTTGAAATAACATAACCTCGAAACGTGTGTGACTGTGTGTATGTGTATGTGTGTGTGTGTGTGTGTATGTGTGTGTGTATGTGTGTGTGTGTGTGCGTGTATGTGTATGTGTATGTGTGAGTATATATGTGTGTATGTGTGTGTGTATATGTGTGTGTGTGTGTGTATGTGTATGTGTGTGTGTATATGTGTGTGTGTGTGTGTATGTGTGTGTGTGTATGTGTGTGTGTATATGTGTGTGTGTGTGTATATATGTGTGTGTGTGTATGTGTGTGTGTATATGTGTGTGTGTGAGTATATATGTGTGTGTGTGTGTATGTGTGTGTGTATATGTGTGTGTGTATATGTGTGTGTGTATATGTGTGTGTGTGTGAGTGTGTATGTGTGTACACTGTATGCTGTGTGATACAATACTAAGGAATAAACATTTCATTCATGTCATGTTAATATCTATGAATAAAAAAGGGCATTGTGCATTATGTGATATTTTTCTCAAACCCTTTATTGATGAATGAATGCAATTGCATGAAAACCCCCTGCCTGACCTTGGCACAGAAGTAGTTGATGGCTTCTGGGGGGAATCCCCTTCTTCTCAAGGCAGTCAAAGTGAACAGTCGAGGGTCATCCAGATCTCTACAAAGAAAAAAAAAAGTTAATCACACACAAACACACATGTTCATTCAAATTGCCACACTCAATCAAGATGTCAAATAGGTACAGATATCAATGCAAATATTTGGGTTGGGGGAAAATATTCTGGGATTGACCAGCATCCTATTCAGGGGGTGGCAATCATTCTAAGTTGGCCGTTTCATGCTGGAATAAGCTTGGGCTCTAGGGCCAGTAGGCTTTAAAGGACTTGATTACTTCCTTGACATCAAAATCTTCAAGATTTGCCCGTTCTTATACCAGATAAATCAAATTTCAGTGAAAAGCCATATATGCCAGATGTTAGAGTTTCAGACTTTTAGCATAGTATGTCAGTTCACTGAAAAATTAATTTACCTGGTATAAGAACATGTATATCTAAAAAACTTTGTATATACATTCTATTAAGTTAGAGAATCAGACTCCACTATGACAGAGAGTTAATTCAAATCTCCTTCTGAAAAAAGTTTGTTTGTCTTCCTCACCTGACAATATCATTGGCAATCAGTTTGGCAATTTTCCTCTTGGAGACGACAGCGTAGTGCAGGTTGAGTCTTCCATACTCCCACTGTACAGGGCAGTACATGTCTACAACATTGCACAGCCAGTAGTACGAGGAGCGTCTGTGAATTAAAACGAAGAGTGAAAATTTAAGGCTTGTAATTATTACAGTGATGATAATTGATAATCAGATTTATAGAGGCAAAAAAGAAAAAGAAAATAATCAAATTTCAGGTCGAGAGGAGAAAACTTCATTGACCCTTTCACTGCGAGCTCTGATTCAAGTCCAACTGAATTATATGCAAAATCTTAAAAATGTACATGTTCTTATACCAGATAAATCAGATTTCAGTGAACTGCCGTATGCCAAAAGCCTGAAATCTGATTTATCTGGTCTAAGAATTCGTACATTTTCAAGCTATTGCATGTTTTTAGTTGGGTAAGAATCATACCTCGCTGTGAAAGGGTTAAACATATGCACTAATGTTGGAATGTTGGAATTAAATGTTTTGAAAGAGCCCATTGGCTATGCAAACAGAAAGTGACTTTTATGTAAAAGTCACTTAGTTGGCTCTGTGGAGTGAATAAGTTTATGTACAATTTAGGGCTTTCTCAAAGGAACAAGGACTAAATGGAGACTTATAAATCATTGTCAACTCTTTTTTAAAATTACCTTGACTGAAATTCTTTGGTGCATAGTGAATGGGTAATGTTCTCTATGGAGTCGCACAGGCAATGCGTGAAGTCGTATGTGGGGTAGATACACCTGAAACACAACACACACACACACACACACACACATAATGTATATTACAACTTTTACTGTTTTCTCATTTACCATATTTTTAGGCCATACTTCATTGTAAAGCGCTTTAAACCATTTCAATAGGGAAAAAAAGATGTCTATCTCTTTTTTTTTTTGCAATGATCACCATTATATCATCATTTTTGTCATTGTAAACACAATGTTATTTCTTTCTTGACGTAAAGAGTAAAGTTTACCCCATATCTGATCTGATAATAAAAATAATAATAATGGTGCTCAGACTGTTTTACAAGATTACGAGAAATTGAAATGGAATTCACATAATATGATTTTACAAGCACAAGAATGGAAAAAGTATATTTTACAACCTTAACCTGACAGTTCAGCACTTATCTTATAATCAATCACTGCTTTATATTTTTCACAGACTTGCCAACCTACTTCAAACATTACCAATTTTCTTCCAATATTATTATTTTTCCCAAAGATTTTCAATCAATTTGACTTATTGATTTAATCCCTTCACATATTTACTCATCTATTATAACAACAACAAAAACCATACAAAAATTTATTTTAAATTTCACTCATTTTTGCTTGTAGCTCCAGATTTTCATACAGGGCTGAATTTGATCGTTAAAGACTCAACCAATATGTCTAATTTTCCTTCTGAAAGATGTGTGTTGTTGACTTATCCCTTTGTCTGCAAGCAGTTTGCCTCTTGGCAGCCCAGTAGCTCCACCAAGAAACTGCAGGTCCTCGTCATCTGTCTGAATAGTGTATACAGGATATACGAGAAAACTTACCAGCGGTTGGCAAGTGTGCACTCACCATGTGTCCCCTGTCCGATGATGCGGGGTAAACTTAATCCTGTACGCCACTGGGTCTTTCTTGCCTTCCTCGAGGGTCGTTTTCATTCTTAGGGTAGCCTCCCCTTCTCCAATTTTACCATTCTTCATGTCCTGTTTTTGAAGATGAGCATTAAAATTTCCTTTTTCAAACAGCAATTTTTAAAAACAAATTTTGTCTATAAAACCACAGACAGTTGTCAACAGGGAAGTGAGAGTACTAATCAACACAATATCTAGAAAAAATTAACGTGCTGCCACACAGAGATAATAGCTGAAGGCTCATTCGAATATCTCTCCCAGTCACACAACAGGTCAACCAGTGCTAACACTGTTCCCATAACATCGGGCTCTTGGTGGGACAGCTGCTAAAATACTGATTTTAGCCCTTTCACAGCGAGGTCTGATTCTAACCCAACTAAATTATTCAAAACCTTGAAAATGTTTGTGCTCTTATTCCAGATAAATCAGATTTCAGTGAACTGACATATGCAAAAAGCCTGAATTTCAGGCTTTTGGCATATGTCAGTTCACTGATATCTGATTTATCTGGTATGAAAACAGGCAAATGTTGAAGATTTTGGTGTCTTCAGCAGTGAAAGGGTTAATGTCTTAGGTAAGTTGGCTCCGGATTTGAACCCACAACCTACCAGTTTCAGGACAGATGCTAAATCTATTGAACATTTGGCCAGATGCTTGCATATCCAATCCTTTGGCTATCTGCTGTCAAACTGAATACCGTGACAGGCACTGTTGGCAAATCTTTCGGTTTTCATTTTTCGCTATACAGCGCTACTAAATACTAATTTGCTCGTAACTTCCGGTAGAAACTTTCGGAGACCACGAAACCCATGTGGCGTCTTCTAGCCCCAGATGGCTGGTGGCGTGCACAAAATCAGCTCTCGGCGCTGATCGGGAGCCAAGTTATTGAGGGAGAAAAGCTTGTACAATAACAATTACATTTCACTCCACCTTCACCCATCCTAACAAATTTTATTGTCTTCATTTCCATGGAGCCATGAGCGAAATGGATGAGTAATATCTAGTGTTCTTTATCAAAATTTTCATTATTTTGTTTGTTGCGTCCGTCGTGAAGAAATGTTGACGTCATTTTGTCTTTCTCCTGCCTGTTATGTTCCTAATAACCTTTCTCTTCGATACTTGTACAGTTTACTATATTCATATCCCTTACCTCAAACAGTTGCAGGGATTCCGCCACCGGTCTGTCCCTCCAGGGTGAGTCCGGGGGGTTGAACCCTTTCAGCTGGTCAGCTGGCTGGTGGCAAACGTATGCGTGGCCTCGTACAATCAGCTCCACGGCACACTCGTACAGCTTGCCGAAGTTGTCAGACGCATACGTCACCTTGAACGGTTTGTAGCCTGTGCACATTTGAATGAAAAGAAACAAAAAGTTTCTCTAAAGAAAGGTAGAGAAGTTTTTATTTAACAATATCATATTAAGGTTTTTAAAACTGCTGTGTGCTGGGTCTAAGAACTGTGTGAAAAATCTAGGTTGAGTAAGTTGAGCATATCAAGCGCTATGAAAAAAAGACCCCAAAAAATGTGTTCATTTGTTACAAAGAGATCATGAGTTGAATCACACCCATCTCACAATTTCATAGAAAGATTTCTCTTGCACAATCGACTGTCATCAAGTATGCAATAAATATGATGTATGTGTGTCTGGTCTTTAGTGTGTTGTAATAGTGTCATAACATGACAAAAAGCATTTGGGAGAAGGAAGCGTTATTATCATGTAAGGATTGTTTTTCACTTATATGTGGTCTATGTGTATTAATTACCAGACTGCTGGCTGCCGGGGGTATTATCAGCCTTGGACTACTGAATAAAGAGGGCTAACAGCAACAGGTGTACAACTCCACTTTTCATACTTTCGATAAAGACGAGTTTTACTAATTCCCCACACATAAATTGTAAATATAAATACACTAGCAGTATTATATTTTTTTAGAATGTCTTTGTGTGTGCAAAAAGTTTATCTTAATTGAGCATGTGCAACAAAACAGCGCAAAGAAAACAGGGTCAATTATAATTTTAGCATTTTGTGAAGATATGGACGTTTTGCTGTCAGCCCTTGGTAAGGTTGTTGGAGTGTGATTTATTGCTAAGCAACTGACCAAGCCACTCCACCATGTCCCGGATACCCAGGAAGAATTTTTCCTCCTCTTTCTCTGGGTTGGTGTCGTCGTACCTCAGGTAGCAGCTGCCATCCGTCACCTGTGGGAGGGGGGGGGGGAACAGCTATCTATTTACAATGCACATGTGATGACTTAAAACAATGAGTGATTTAGTGCTGATGGTGACAAAGAGTGAAAGATGATGAAAACTTTACACAACTGCCATTTTAAGACCATTAGAGATGACACACTAGGAAGGAGAGAAAAACTTCCTCTTGACTACTAACTTACAGCACTGGATGATAACAGAAAGCATTTTTCTAGCCCATTTCCAGATCAAAAGCATTCTAAATCCTTTAAGACTTCCATACAATTAATCCAATCAATACTAAAAATGGAAATTAATGCGTTGACAAAATGTACAAAGAGCTTTCATTATTCAATTTTAAAAACCATAAACTTTCAACTTGAGCATGCATGAAAGACAAAAAAATATATTCTGA
Organism: Melibe leonina; assembly: GCA_031471865.1. Lineage (NCBI taxonomy): Eukaryota > Metazoa > Mollusca > Gastropoda > Nudibranchia > Dendronotidae > Melibe > Melibe leonina. The sequence goes on along the minus strand of JAUEKZ010183850.1, from coordinate 8,826 downwards.
ATAGTGTAAATAAAATTAAAACAATTTTTCATACTATCTGTTAAGGATAGCATTAAACTGTTCATAAATGAATGCACAAACCCTGGCATATCCAAAGTTGAAATTGATAGCCTTGGCATGACCGATGTGAAGGAGGCCATTGGGCTCTGGGGGAAATCGGGTGTAAACCTGAAAAATATATAAGATGTAACTAATGACAGGGGGCCACTGGGAACAATTTCGTAAGTAAGTACAGTTAGTGAACATATCATTTTTTTTTTTTTACATTCCCATTATTTGTCCTGATGGGAAAATCAATTGCCTTTTGGGGCCTGTGCCAAAGGAAGACTGAGGCATCTCGGGTGTCAAACGCAGTGCAGTACCTCAAGTTTGGCTAAGTGAGGTAAAGTGTTGTACATATGAAAATCATTGGTAAAATCGTATTCGGTGGATAGAGCCACAGCCAGGGGTTTGAACCTTGACCTCGTCATACTTTAGACGTTACAATCAGCCTTTTGGCAGCTGTTGCAGCACAGGCACTCCGCATAATGGGAACAGTGCTAAAAATTGTTGGCCCAGTGTCAGTATACTGTGACTCATTGAGATATTCTAATGAAACCTCGGTTTATCTCTGTGAGGAGGCATGGTAACTTGTTTAGAGAGCACCGCCTTTAATATGACCTATATTGTGCTGAATAGAGCATTTTCCAGGCAACAATCAACCAACCAATCATTGGGTTATCTCTTCTTACCCTTTTGACAAAAACAAAGCCAAAACTTAATGTTGTTAATAACTAAATTTTATGAATATCAAAATGCTTTTTCTTAACTAATTCATGGTAATGCAAAGTGCACTCGGTGAGAACATGATAAAAAATGATAATGCACAAAGTGAAAACTCTGCCCACCTTTCCTCCCGTCTCCTCCAGGTGTTTTTTCATCAATGGCATAGTCATTGGAGTGATGACATAGCCATCCGTTTTGTAGTTTTCACCTGGACAAAATAACAGGAAAAAAGGAAAATGCATCTCTTAATAAAACTAAGAAAACATTTTTCTTAAAACCCAACTTCATTTTGAAATGAGATTTTTTTCATAAAAATTAAGAAAGGAAATGTGATAAACACTTTTAATAAAACAAAAAGATTCCCTTATCTGAATTGAAGATAGTCTAAGAGAAATTTAAAAATGGTAAAGTTGGATAATTATGATAATAATGTTGATGATGAGGTAAAAAGACATTTTCTTTTAAATGCTGCCCTAATTTTCAAATCAAGTGAACCTATGAAAGATCAGATATTTGAAGGAAAAACTTGTACCTGGTTTGTGAAACTTGAGGGCGTCGCCCATGACATCTGCAAAGCCTTTGACACTTCCGTCCTCGGACACAGCTGCCAAACGAATGCAAGGACAAGGGGAAAAAACATCCATTATAATACCAATTCAGCAAGACAACAAAAAATTTAAAATGGCAAGATATAAAGAAGGTACGAGCTGATGATTTACTAACTCAAAGAAAGATTAAGAAGTTGAAAAGAAGGGAACAACGGTAGATTTCAAGAATCAAAAGCCCACCTAGGTACCACTTACCTGACAAAAAGCCTACAACAGCACGTGTATTTTTTTCTAAGATTCTTATCAAAACAGAAAGCATGCTGGAAAAGCTGGTAGTAATGCAGCTTAGAATCTGCGTCAACTAGTTTCAATTCCTATCAGTAGCACTTTGATTTTTCCCTCGGAAAATTTACTTCAACTGATTTACTCCACTGAGGTATCATATCATATAATAAGTACTGACCCACAATTTGGGATGGGGAAAATATTCTGCAATGGACAAGTGTCACATCCAGAGGGTGGCCATTGTCACTTGTTCACTTCATGGTGCAGAAAGATCCTGGCCTATGGTCCAGCAGTGTAGGATTTTAATGGATTAACTTAGCAAAACAAGAGCTTACTTACCGCAGTCAGTAGCAGAGGCTTTGGTCCCATCGCCAGCTTTCGCGTTGCCAGTCTTTGCCGCTTTGGGGGCCTTGGCAGCCTGGCATGAACGAATGGCAAAAACAGAAACAGAGACTGTAACGAATACAACTTGAAATTGGTACAGCAGAACCCTGCTATAACAAACTGTCCTGGGCAAGAAAAAAAGCTAGTTATCAGTGATGGTAACACAAAAAGACCAAGTAGGAGGAAAGTAGCCAGATTCATAGAGACAAAGAAGCAAAATAGTAGAACCAAATAAGACGGAGAAAATGTCATCAAAAAGGAGGAATTCTTCCTTTTGGATAAATATTGTCATCACTGAGTTATATTGTGTGGCCTTGTTGTATCTGTCTAATATCTTATTTAAAAAATGAGGTGCAAAAAGAAATTGCGGTAAAGAAAAGAAAAATAAGATATACTTTTTTTTATCCATTACCAGAAATTATAAATGTGTTTGTTATAACCAATAAGTTGTTGTAAACATTTTTGCTCTACTGAAATGAGTAACAACTGCGTATTGTACACCAAACCTGGAAAGTTGGATCAATTGTGGCGTACAAAAATTCTCCTCAATCATAAATGACAAGATTACCATCGCGAAAAAAAAGTTTCTACTCAGTAGCTTTTCCCTCTTTATAGTCAATCTAAAATGTCCAAACTCAAGCCTTGTCTAGATTCAATCTCTCAAATCAAAAATATGACTGTTAAAAAAAAATTATAAAAATTATAATATTATCAATATTCTACAGACCAAAAAAATATAATAATGCCTCTCTTCCCATAAAACTAGACCATGGCTTATTTTTTCATATTCACTCATTTTAAAAAAAGAACTAAATAAAAGGCAAATAATAGGTTAGTTTCAGCAATTATCAAATACATGTTAAATTCCCTACTGTGTACACTTAAACGTTATGCCTAGCCTAAAGGTGATTAAAAAAAAAAAATTAATCAACTTAGCAGCTCACCTTCTGTTTTTGGGGTTTTTCCAGGTCCGCGTCAGTTTTGGGCCCAAGAAGATCCAAAATCTGTTACAAGCATGATTTAAGGGAAAGGAGCAAAATTCAAATTACATCGACAGACATCACAACATACAGACAAAACAAATACAAAAACTATTCTTAATGGCTCCAAAAAAGTTGGAAGGTGGGGAAAGAGTTATTTATTAAGCTTTTTGTTAGATGGAAGGGAGTGTTAAACCACTGATCCCAATTCAATCTATAAAACCCTTCAGCTCTGATATAATCTAACTTTACTCTCTCCCTTTTACACAACTCCTATCAAACCACCATGTGCTTACCTGCATGTCCAGTTCATTTTTAAGGGCCTTCGCCTCTGCCCATTTGAGTTTGCTCCTGGCCTCCCCTGTGAAGAAGTTTCACAGCAAGTAATAAATAGATACTATGTACAAACAGGAGGGGTAACAGGACCTCCAACCAATGCCTGATGATCAATGACTGCTGCATATGTTTTGATCTATCTATCCAATAAACATTTCTAAAATATATAAATAATGCCATGATAGTCAATTTGTTTCTTCATAATTCTAAGGCAACTTTTTATAGCTTAGGTCATGTCAGCCCTCTATTGGCATGAAAAAAAAATCTAGGTTAAGTATGGAAAACTTGGTAATAGAAAATTTAAAAAGAGGCAGAGCGAGAAAGGGTAGCAGCGCCTGGTATTCTCATCTTCACTATCATTGAAGTACTTCTGAAGCAATATATATGACAAAATGTAAAAAATAATTTCCCTGTTGAGGGATCAATAAAGTTATCTTATCTTATCTTATAAAGAACATAGAAAGATGCAAATAAAAAACAGTGACAAAAAATGTTTTGTCTTTGTCCTTTACTACAGGCCTGTCAACCACTCCCCTTGTTCCACCTGGCAAGCGATCCCTCCCCCCCCCTCCCACTTTTCATTATCATTAAACAGTTGGTGATTGGACCACACATACCCAGCATGGCACCAGTGTTGTAGTGGTATCGCTTGGCTATCAACTCATTCTTGTGCTTTTTAACCACATCTTCAATCTGAATTATAAGAAACAATACAAAATGGAAATGAAAAAAAGAAAGAAAAGAGAATGAGAGATGTCTTTTGTAACAGAGAGACTGATCAATCAAAAAGACAGTGAATTCAATTCGGCAGAACAGAATCAGTCACAAATAAAGAAGTACAATAACATCATGATCAATCACTTAAAATTGAAATTATACAAATAAAAACAATGGATGCAGTTCCTTTTCTTGTGAAGTTTGAAACGGCATCACAAGAATTTAAAAAATGAATGATTGCAGATAATCACAAAAAAATTAATTACACTGTTGGCATCAACATTACAAAAAATCCAAGACAAAGCAAATTTCAAAAAAATTAAAATATCCAGAGCACTGCACATATACAATGATAACAGTGGATACAAGTGAATGAAAAAGGTAATCGTGTTTTTACTTTATTTAAATCACATAACCATAATTCATGATAATGACACAAAAGTTTAGTTAGAGCATACAAGTGTCAAATATAATAACATATAAACTATAAGACTATTAGAACATAGAATAAGCGGTTCATAAACAATAATACTCTGTACATACATTGAATCTGTCACTGCCTTACATACCAGGCGGCAAAAAGAAAGCTACATCAGAAATCAATAAGTCTGGAATTAAATCATATCAAGAGACAAAGAAGATAAGATGAAGCTGAGGCGTAAAAGAATTTTAAAAAAAATTTAATTATAAAATTCACTATGCAGCTCAGCAATCATGTATGTATGAAATGAATGATCTCTCCCCACTCACCACACTTTCAATCTCCTCTGGTGATACGACCACTCCGACCCCACATGCCTCCTCAAACACTGCCACATCAATGTCCGTGCACGGGTTGTTCAGCAGATGGTCAAAGGCAGCTAAATGAAGAAATATTCATATATTGATTTCAATATCATTTTATACGTCCCCAATTCACAACATATCAATTTACAGACAGCTAAAAGGAAAATGTGTATTAAAAATGGAACTACAAATAAAGCATTCAAAATTTTGTTTCATTATTTACACAATGTGAGTTGATGATATATTTTTTATGCTTTTGCTCTTATATAGGATGGTAGAAAAAAGTTGAATTATCTTTACCATTGAGTTGGTTTTCTGATGTGATCATCTTCTTGGCAATATACCGTACTATTGTAGGCTGGTGGCCTTTGATTTGAGATTTTAGTTTTGTTGCAACGTGGTACAGCAGTTTTCCAACATCTTTGTTCCTCATTGAGGGTCCTCCATGTTCATCAACCTGGATAAAAAAAAAGAAAGAAATTAATTTCTAACAAAAAGTAAATTATAAACATCATCAAACTTTTACCTATATTGTGTGCACAATGAGGAAATTGAAAATATTTTAGACTACTTTTATTTATAATACAGAAGCAACAACAAAGAGTTGCTGGATGGAGACCCAAACCCATATTAACTAAATAGTAAACCAAAGTATCTCATTGAGGTTGAATTCATCATTGACCAAAATTGTGTTTACAAATCATGCTTTGCACTTTCAATGGTTGAGTAATTCACAGGCCCTTGAAACCTAGATATCACTATGATGAAAATGAAAATGTTCACACAGATTGATTGTGCACTGATTTCATTCAAAATGTGAAAAACAAGAAAGTTTATTTCCTGTTAACATCAATAAATACAGCATGCCCTTACTCGAGGTTTTATCTTACCATTTTATACATCAATTCAATGTTTTCTTCCATGGTAAAGTTCTAAATATCTAGACTAGATCTAGATATAGTCTCGTTCATATCAACATCAGAAAAAAATAAAACTTGATATCTTTATTAGCAAAGCAGTTCTCTCCCATGGTTAAAATTACTCAATGGTCTACATTATCTCATTTATTTAGAACAAACCAGCTGTTGTTCAAGCTCGTTTCAAAGATAACAATAATACAATGTCTAGAATTATTTCATCATCATGGAAATCTAGACTTGACCGGTCTGGTCTTGTCACATGTTAAAACCATATTCCTTATCATCAAACTTACAATTTTGATAGCCTGTGTTAAACTCTCAGTCAAAGCATCGTTTTTCAATGTTTCTTTAGCTTTCTGCTCGGTCAAGCCGATGCTAAGAAACGATTCCACCGTACTGTCTGCCATGTTGTGTGTCAGTCGCCAACAACGAGAAAACGAGGAAGGAGGAACAGAAAGTGAACCGAAACTAGACACACAATGTTTACGGCAGTGACCGGCCTTGTTTCGTCGCACACAAAAGTAAAACGTTTCGTTGAATTCTGAAACGGGATCAATTGAATTGTTATATCAAGTCACTTTCTATGTTCACCATGAAAAATTATAATGTTCTGTTCCACTGGTATATCAATACATTGTAGATTATTATTGACTTCCTGTTTTGTTTACCCCGGTATCTGACTTTCCACGTAGACACAATAAGAACTAATAGAGATCTATTGACACCTTGGCTTCGCCAAACCAATCGTGCGTGACTGAGGAAGTTTATTATGCCAGCCAACAGCCTTTTCAATAACTCTTGTATTAGAGCCAAAAAAGAGGGAGGGAGAGAGACAGAGAAACACCGAGAGAGAGAGATACACACACAAACACCGAGAGAGAGAGAGAGAGAGAGAGAGAGAGAGGCATGCACACATACACACAAACACCGAAAGAGACACACACATAGACACACAAGCACCGAGAGAGAGGGGGCGGGGGAGGGGGGGGGGAGGGGAGATATCAGAAGAAATTGCATTGAATGTAGAATACCATTATGTATTACGAAAAGCGTTCTGAACATTTAGATATATATCTAGAGAGGATACAATTAAACGTCGTTGAATTTTTGATGAGGCGTTTACTGTGCCTATGGCTAATTGATGAATGCTTAACCCTTTCCCAGCGAGGTCTGATTCTAACACAACTGAAATATGAAAATTCTTGAAAATGTATGCGACAAGCCACTTTCAGCAGCGTCATTACCGCCAACATTTAGTTTGGAAAATAGAAAGTAAAAGTAGAACCTCACTCAACCCCAACAGAACTTCTTAAATAAGATTTTAACCCTTTCACAGCTAGGTCTGATTCTAACACACCTGAAATGTGCAAAATCTTGATGAAAATGTAGGCTACATGTTCTTATACCAGATAAATCAAATTTCCGTGAACTGTCAAATGCCAAATCCTGACAGTTGAATGAAATCTGATTTATCAGGTGTCTATAAACCTTTCACAGCGGGGTCTGATTCTAACCCAACATAAATATGCAATCTTGAAAATGTGCGTGTTCCTATACCAGATATCTACTATAAGAATATTACATTTTCAAGATTTTGCATATATCAGGCTCAGGTCGGTTGGAATCAAACCAAGCTGTGAACGGCTGAATACTCAACATTTAAAAACAAACAAACACATTTATGGTCATATTATAGGCGGAGCTCTCCAGACCAAGTTTAACATAATGCCAAACTTAGATAAAGGGACGGCTCACTCAAACATCTTGCCAGTCACGGTGTACGGACACCGGGCACCGGGCAAAAACCGGTCTCAAACCTGTTTACAAATGCCGAATGCCTCACTTGATAGCTGCTTAAATGTCGGTACTAACTTTCTTCTACATACAAGTTGCGGAGACAGCAGATTTCGCGGATCCATCAGAGAAGGAGAATGTTTTTTTATATTTTCCCTCCCTCCAGGATGATGGCGGGGGCCTAACTGGTAGCGCCTAGCGACGCAATCCGGGTTCGATTCCTCCCAGGTGCTCCAATTGCCTCACCCATCCCAGGTGTAAAATGGGTACCAACCAATCAACAATTTGGGTTGGGGAAAGTAATCTGCGATAGACCAGCGTCCTATCCAGGGGGTGGCAACAATTGCCATTTGTCCGCTTCACGCTACAAAAACCGGGATAAGCTCCGGGTCCATGGGCCATTAGGCACTAAAGGACCTTCTACTACTACTACTACTACTACTATCCTCAAGGAAGAGTGCGCGGGGGACTATGCAGGCGTCAGCAGCTGTGCAGCGCTGCTGTATCTAGCGGTGTGAACTACATTTTTCTTTCACAGTCGGCATGAAACTATTGAACTGAGTAACATCCTATAGGGTATTATATGAATATTATAACATTGTGGCCCGGATACTTCGTGAACTTACTCAGATCACTCAGCCCCTTTGTGACCCGAGACGTCACTTATAAATATTAGCTCAGCCCGGATCACTAATAATAATATAAATTTAAAAAAAATTCCAACAAAAAATGTACGAGCAACCTCTGGCCTCTGACTTCTCTCTCTGATCTCTCAAGAATGCAGGGGTGATGTTGGACATTGTTTATTTTATATTTTTTATTTTGTTAACTGCTGCAGTGTTACGCTTCAATTATACGTTATCCGTACGTTTTCACTCGTAACTGATACGACTATTCATGTGATGAATAAAAGTATATAGACTAGACCGGTCTATTCAAGATCAAGAGAGGCGTTTTGTACGACACATCCTTTTTAGAACGCATCTTTGTGTGAGCTCTTCTTAATCTGCATGGGACTTTTCTTACCATAAGAACTTCAATTGAAAATCAAACTCGACAACTCGACAACCAACAATAAAATGCAAAGGTTAGACCATAATGATGATAAAGATAAAATACAGATTCTTGATTCAAGGTTGATAGGAGTCTGGATAGATTCAATATATCTATTGAGTTTTTGACACTCTAAGGTGTGTGTCCACTGTTAGGTTTTAGGAATGGAAAAGTCTTTAGTGTTTCAATTGGTGCGATTCCAAAATCGCACCAATTGAAACACCCAAGACATTTCCATTCCTTTTTTCTATTCCTAAA
>JAUEKZ010183828.1:0-10953 GCA_031471865.1 Melibe leonina | reverse complement strand
AAAATCAACGTATGAATACATTCTTTCCACAATTTGTAGACATATTTTATAATATAAATTATTACTACTTACAATAACAAAATCAACGTATGAATACATTCTTTCCACAATTTGTAGACATATTTTATGATATAAATTATTACTACTTACAATAACAAAATCAACGTATGAATACATTCTTTCCACAATTTTTAGACATATTTTATTATATAAATTATTACTACTTACAATAAGAAAATCAACGTCCGAAAATTAAATAGTGAAGAGTAAAAGATTTACAAATAAATATTTTGTAACAGGAAATTCATACTTTCAAGTTGAGTAATAATAAAAATCAATAAAGTTTTCATATTATTTAAAAGAGACTTGAATGTTAAGTAAAGTTTGTTTTTATTTATAGGGTTTATAAATATATTGACATAAAACTCGTCCTATATGAGAGACAGATAGACGATCATACACTTCACTTACCGTCCCATTTTGACACGCAGGAATTTCTTTTCGACTGGATGCTGTTTTGAGAGAAATAACAGGAGTGAAAATTGACTTTTCGTACAATACCCCGATAAAGTCAGATGTTGGTTTATTATGGTTGTTGACCACCATACGTGAGTCTCTGCTAGTGTTTTAACCTCCAAATGTATGTCCACAACACCGTGCAGTTTTTAGGTTTGTTGTTTTTTGTTTGTTGTTGTTGTTGAGTTTTTGTTTCGTATTATCTAAAGATAAACAATTATTTACTTATTTTTTTAGTTTCTAGCACGCTATGGAAAGTTCATACAAATTGTTGGTACCAATAATATCATACAAACAGTTATCCAATTACAACGTAGTTACTAATTGATGGTGTTCTAAAACGGTGTGATCCCATGACCTTTGACACCCCCCAATTCGACTCTTACCAAGCCTGGGATGACTTTTGCCAACAACTTCCTGGTACATCGAGACATCTGTGTGGTCTGTACAGCTCCCTTGATGGACGGATCGATGACGTCATTCTTCCTATAATTAGAGACACGGATAAAAAAGTAAATGCATGCTAATGATTTTTTGGATAAGATAACTTAATCAATGAAAAGGGCTTCTAAATGAGAACTATATTTGTGTCCTATTTCCTCCAAAATGAATGTAAATCTTTCTATCACATTTGACGACAAGGGATTGTCTTGACGTGTTGAACGAGGTTAATACTATTATGTGCAAGTTATATTGTTATTTTTCCTCCAAATCTTTCGAAAACGAAACCGCAATGCTATTATTGATTGCGGATAATTAATGGTATAAACTATGAACCTTCAAACTAAAGAGAATGCAAGACGCTTGAAAAGGGAGGCATCTTAAAAACTAGACGTATAATATGGTTTATTGAAGGTAACCAAAGCATCCTTGCTCGTTCTATCGTAAGACAGATCTGGTTTCTTGAAAAATTCTCACGCAGGTCTGCTTTAACCTTTTCACCGCGAGATCTGATTCAAGCAAAATCCTAATAATGTACGTGTTTTTATACCAGATAAATCAGATTTCAGTGAACTGACATATGCCAAAAGCCTGAAATTCCGGCTTTTGGCATATGTCAGTTCACTGAAATCTGATTTATCTGGTATAAGAACAGGCATGTTTTGACGATTTTGGTGGCCTTAGCAGTGAAAGGGATAACCCTTTCACAGCGCAGTCTGATTATGTCCTAACTAAAATATTCAAAATCTTGAAGATCTACGTGTTCTTAAACTGATTAATCCGTTATAAGAACAGGCAAGTCTTGAGGATTTTGGTGTCTTTGGGATTAAGAGGGGTTTAAAAAAATGAAGAGACATTGGTGAATTGTTCTAAACGCCTCTCGGATTTTCAAGCGTCCGGCCACCAATAGAACATCAGCCTAAATCCTCACAGGTAGTCGGACAGCATGGCACCCCCGTCACCTGCAATGGCACCCATTCCTAACTCTGCCGCAGCATCTACTGGGTGGGGTGGGGAGAAGCTCTCGACCTGACAAATATAAGCAATGTAGAAAATGATAGCAATGTCTCTCTTGGTAGCCAATCGTCTCCGATGATGATTTGTATGTGCTTCTAGCACATATATATATATATATAACAATTTAAATAATAATAAAAAATAATGATTACAATGAAAATGATAATAATACTAATACAAGTAGTAATAATTAATATTTGTTTGGGTGCTAACACATCAAGCAGTGTAGGAATCCACCTCTCTGCATGATTAGAAATGGAGAAATGGAACATGTGCTATGTCCCTATAGTCAAACATAACCTATCGCAGAGCCAGGAGAGAAACTTTGGGTTCAGACAAAAGCGAACAGGTGATCAGGCCACTGTGCTGAGTCCTTGATGGCGCTTAGGAACAAGACAATTTGGGTCTTGCTCCTTTTAATTAGCCACACAAGATCTTTTGCCGCAATGTTACCCTCTCAAAAAATTAATCGAAGAAACGTTTTTGCTAGGCGGGAGAATGGGGTAAATTGTCTATAATATGTTACCGTATGTCCCATCGCCTCAAGGGCTTTTTTAGCCAGACCCACAGCCCTCTTGACGGCAGGCACAGGCTCCACACCTCCATCACATGTGTAGAAGCCTATCTTCAGGGGCTTGGTGGAGCTGTACAGCTGTAACACATAATACAATTAATGACTCACATATATATTCAGGGGCCATGTGGAGTTGTACAGCTGTTATACACACATACACATACACACATACACACATACAATAAAGTCATGCCAGGATGATGGCCTTACAGAAAAATGAATAGCAGGTTGGAATGAGGGGTTTAACACAATGTGCATCATAGGCTCTACGCAGTCTTGTAACCGTAACACATGTGTAGACATAGAGAACTAATATTGATAGTCATTCATCGGATCTGACCCACACTTACAGAGACTATACGCATGCGCTTCACATATTCTTTGCATACGGTAACATCATATTATTTCGAACCCCCATTCTAAACAGTAAAAGAAAAAAACCCAGACAAATATTACATTCCGACAGTCCTACCGTAACACATACCTGCGCACATACGAAATATAATTTTTATTTCATTTTCTTTAAAAAATATTCCTTCAACTCTTCAATCCTCGGAACCAGTATGGGTTCGAACCCCTGTCACGTCAAAGACGCCAAGCGCTCGGTGTTATGGGAATGGCACTAAGATCGGTTGGCCCGGTTAGAGTACACTGTTGCTGTGTGGGGTATATAAGTAAGCCCTCTGTTCATCCCTGTGTGGCGGGGCGTTGATTTTTTTCACAAGGGCTCCGTCTTTGATGTGATGTAAAATGTGTTTGAACTAAGGGCGTAAAACAGGCAACAACGACGCAACCAACGAATCACAATATCTGTGTCACGTTGTTCTTCGTATGGATCTTTATGAGTTTGTCGACAATCTACCTTTCAATCCTTCGTCCTCACATTCAACCGGGGCTGTAGCTCAAGTGGTAGAGCGCTCGCTTAGCATGTGAGAGGTACCGGGATCGATACCCGGCAGCTCCAATTTTTTTTTCCATATGATGTTGCTGGGAGTCTCACCTCTTCCCTCCAGGGAATCCCTGGCAGCAGCGGGTCCAGTGTGAACATTTCCTGTACCAGGGCTGCCTTCATCATGGCCACCAGGGTGTCCACGTCACGGCCCATCGGACCGAAGATCTCACAGACTGAGGACAAGCGATCGATTACAGCAATAACATGGGACAGGGGTTATCAATAAGCAGAAGAAACACAAACTGAGATGTCAATACTCGATAGAATGGTTTCTTATCATTGTGACTAACATGAGTCGTAGAATTTTAAAAAAGAAGTAAAAAATCAAATGACATATCCTTAGCATTTTGTATATTGTGCAAAGAAATAGTGCAGTAAGTTTTCTTCTGTGCTGTTTAATGCTTAACAAATTTAATGAAGTTAAGTCGTTTTGTTTTTTTCTCGGAAACTATTTCATGCGTTAATGATAAAATATTTTTATTTCGTTTAAATTATGATGTGACAGGTGCGAGGAAAAACAGAACAGACAACAGAAGGCTCTAAATGCATTGTAAAACCGTGGCAGATTTGGAATATTTTGCATGATTCATCACTTGTTTTTCAACCTTGATATTTTTAAGTTACGACAGATAGTTATAAAATTACATCGGATTTAAAAGGATAATCTCAAAATCTGATATAAATCGAGCCCTGAATATCTGATGATAAAGAGACCTTAGTGTAGATATTGAGTGGACTTATCAATGGTATGTCATGCATGAAGGTACACACAACATTTTCGGTGAAACCGGTGTATCTGGCAAATTAAACATAAAATTGTTAAAAGCTTATTTATTTTCTATACAGAACTGTATCCTCATGGTGCATTCTCTTCAGATTCTCAAATTTTATCGTCAAGAAAAATTCCAGTTAATTTTTGTTGCACTACCAAAAGCGTGGTTATCATCTTCTTGACGCCTATAGCCTTGAAGCTACTCAATATGCTAAATATATCTTTAAAAGGAAATTCCCTTATTAGTCACAAAAACCAAAGCATGCAACTCTCAAACTGAGTGCCAATCGGTGTAGTTGTGTTGATATTTTTATGTTTGTTGTCCTACAGTTTTTTTGTGTTTTTTTTGGGGTGGGGGGGGGGGGGCGAGGTTTTATTCAAATTTTTTGCTAAATTTCCCGGGGTACAATAAAATTATATGCCGGAGAATAAAAATCCAAGGAGATAGAGGTATGCAACAAGTAACGAGATGATCACATCCATGAAAAGGAGAAATAATAGTGAGAGATGGAGGGAACCATAATGATAGAGAGATAGAGAAAGAGGGTGAAAATGCTGCAAAAAAAACGCTTAACGAGCAAGGAGGAGACATGATGGATATGAGACAGGGAGGAAGAGAGGGAAAGTAGAGAGGAGAGAAGAGAGAGAAGAGAGAGAAGGTTTGGGGAATTGAGGGAGGGGGGATGAAAGAGGATGAGAAAACAAACAATATATTTGCTATGATAATATTGTGCCAGGTCATCAGGAAAAAACTCCACCAAAATCACAGACGTAATCTAAATCTTAATTTAGCAAACAAAATACAACTGAATTGTGTTGAATTTTTTGAGTGGTCAAAATATTCAAAGGGAGTCTAAATTGAGCTAAATTTGGAACCTAGCCTCGGACTAAAATCCAGTCTCGCGTCATGAAAACCGCCCGACTGTGCTTACACAACACACACAGGTGTTATCGTGAGGAGGAAAAGGTGAACACTACTCACTTGTTTGCGGGCATGTTGTCATTTTGCCGTCAAACGCATGCATACAATCTATAATATTGGTGAACGATTATTTCAAAATTTCACCCCTAAAATATGAAACTCACTCACAAAAAGCATTAGACAATCCCCAAAACGAGAATCTTTTTCAAATCAAACTGAAACCATTCCTATTTTTACAAACATCTTCAACTGCATGTGTCTTTAGTTAACCTCAGTGTATCATGTTAACCCTTTCACTACGAGGTCTGATTCTAACCCAACTGAAATATGCAAAATCTTGAAAAAGGGTGTTCTCATACCAGATAAATCTGATTTCCATGAACTGACATATGTATAAAGCCTGAATTTCCGGTTTTTGGCATATGTCAGTTCACGGAAATCTGATTTATCTGGTATAAGAACACGTACATTTTCAAGATTTTGGTGTCATTAGCAGTGAAAGGGTTTAACGAATAATGATTGTGCCTTTGTTTTTTTGTTTTTTTGTTTTTTGTTTTGTTTTTTTTCGGAGGGGGTTGTGTTTTGTGTTTGTATATTTTCTAATTGTTGCAGCTCGCGTTGCAAGTATTGACATTCTTTTCTTTGCCAATTTTTATAATGCAAAGCGCAAAGAGCAGAGCTTCATTTTCTTTATCTACTATACCAATGCTGTTTATTAATATTTTCATTGTTATTGTTATCATCATTATTATTATTATTATATCATAATGATTATCATCACCGTTATCATTATATAATCATCATTACGTTATTTTTATCGTTGTTATTATTATTGCATTACTATTATTATTTTTGTTGTTATAATGATGATGATGATGATTATTATTATTATTGCTGTTGTTATTATTGTTCCTATTTCGTTGTCGGAATTTTTGAAAAATGTCAATCGTAACAGTAACTTACGTCATTCTCCCGAAATAGAAAGATAAAGATGTTGAATCAGTGCCGGTATGAAAATGAAACAGCCAATTTATATTTCTTTTAAAGAAAGGTAAACACGATGAACAGTGGCTTAAGGTGGATTCGAACCAAGAAATCGTTGGATCCCGGTGACCTGTCACGGTACCCTTGGCCTGGCCGCTAACTCAAGACAGCGGTTTTTCTATCCTCTTCTTCCCCACCCCTTCGCTCTACCATTATCTACCTTTGTACACGTATTTCTCAACGGACTATCAGCTAGTCTACTAGTTATCTATCAAACGTATTTCTATTTAGATTTAAATCAATAAATGAAAATTTTTTCCCTTATCAATCGAATTGCCAAATATTTTCTCAAGTGTTTATCAACATAAAACCCCTAGTCACCATCAAGGGGGAAGGTAATATCACAAATATTATCGGTATTCCTGGGCCTCCCGGAGATAAACGCCACATCTACATGCCTTGGAAGGTCTTTTTATCATACGAGTTGTCGTTCCTTCCCCGCCTCCCGCGTCCGGACAGTGTCACAAAGGTTAACCAAACCAATTACCGCTGCTGGTGCGTGCGCACATTTACAGGAACATCTCAGGCAGAGACATGCGCAGAGCACAGCTCATCTTATCGTTCGTAGACTAAACTTACCGCCAAAAATAGGATGGAGAAGAAGGAGGTTGTAGAAATTTAAAACGAGTGTTAAGATAAATACTGGACAAGAAATTCGGATTACGAAGAGATTATACGTTTCTCCCTTTTAGAATTAATAAATGGAATGACAAGAATAAAAAAGGCTGGAATTAATTGGAATACTTCACCAGGATATTTCGACCTGCAATATTATTGACCTCATCAAAATGTTTACATATTAAGTTTTTTCATAGTCTATCAAGCAAATTACAGCGTTTATCAGGCAATCTTAAGCTGTCAAAATGAAAAGTGCTAAACTTGTTCTCTGATATAAATAACTGAGAGCAGCTTAACAGATTCCTCTTGACACGGCTTCAATCTAACCCCTCGTTAAGCAAAATACAATATTTTTTTAATCATAAACCGTCAGATGCTATTCCTATTATTAGCTTATTAGAATCAAATACAAACGTACAACAACAAAAAAAATGCTCAAAATGGAATAGATCGGTCAATGCATATATAGCAAGTAAACAGTAAAATAATCATAATAAAGTGCATTTCTAAAGCGCTTTAACTTTTTGTCGAAATCTTAAAGTGCTTTACATGTTTTTTGTTTTTTTCAAACAGCGAACATTGAAATAAAACAAACGCCTGTTAGTCGTGTAACAAAATATTTGTTGTTCATATACTTTACTGCTGGCTGCTGGGTCGACAGATAGAATTTTCAGTACTGAAAATAAAATCCGCCTACACGCACTTTTTCTCAAATCTACAGATCCACGAATCAGAGCTGAGTCCCTATTTCCTCCTCTTTGTTCCGTTTTCTTTTTATTCATATCATTTATTTATTTTGTCTCCTGTCCTGAGGAAGGCATTTTATGCCAAAACGTGCAGACTTTTGGCATATGTCAGTTTACTGAAATCTGATTCATCTAGTATAAGAACACGTAGATTTATAAGATTTTGCATATAATTCAGTTGGGCTTGAATCAGACTTCGCTGTGGAAGGGTTAACATAGCTCTTATCGTTCTACCCCTGTAGTCTTCACCTGTTAGAACGTACGTCTGAAGCTGAGATCAGAATAAACATCTGAAGGGATGTTTTGTTGATGTAAAGATATTGTAAACAAATAAATAGAGGGTTTGACATGTCCAGTGGTTAAATAAGTAGTGCTAGATTTCGGTAACGTTTAGAAAAATAACCACAGGCATTAGATGTTTGAAAAATGTCAAAGTCAATCTCTATCTAATCCCTTTGTTTGACAAAGTGATAAGGATAAAGATGAAATATGAATTATGATTTGGGTTATGATGATGATGATGGAGGTCGGGGATGATGATAGTGATGATGATAGTGTTCATAATGATGATGATGATGATAATGATGATGACTGTAATCATATTTTTAATGGTTATGATAATAGATATAATAATAAGAATGATAAAAATTATTATAATAATGATGATGATAAAAACGATAATAACAATTAAAAAAAAAATAATGATGATAATAAGAATAATATCGATACCTCATCACTGGCAGAAGACCAGTTGCATTGAATAAACAAATAAAATATAACAATTCCTCTTGAAGGTATGTGATGATAAAAAAAACTGATATTGATAGAGTCTACTTACTACAATTTAATGAAGGCATTCATAACGTTTTAATCGCATGCATGGGAGTGCGCAGTTTGCTTAAAATTAAAAGATCGTAAAAGGCCGTCAAATCGGACATTATCGTAGTGTTGAATGAGCTAAATATTCATTCCCTTTCGACTTCTACGTCATCTAGAGACGCGTACGTACGTATCTACGATACTAGATACACCCCATTACCCGGTACGAAAGAGTACACATCACGTTAAAGAGCTCTCCCATTACGTGCGAAGCTTAAATGAATAAAGAATTAAATATCGTCAGGACGGAAAGATTAGTTTTATTTCATTTCTATAAATTTCTTCCATGTTTTTCATTACTCAATAAATGAATAGATTAACCGATAGCAAAACCTCGTTATAGCACCACCCACTAAGCGCAAAATGCCCACTTAACATTATATCGCCAGATTTCCATTCTGGCTCCATTTCATCGCTTTGGCAAGGATTGATATCACATCACAATCATCTTTTTTGCTGGTTTTTTTTTTTTTTTGCCATTTGCACCCCGAGACCAATTTTTAAGGCATTCCTTTCTGGCTTCGTATGATCAAGTCCAATCAGTAATCGAACACAAAAATGACGTAATACCTTTAAAAAACTTCACATGTATTGAACATGAACGGACTAACAAATTACATATTATTGTCCTAGTGTCAAATCAGTCTATCGACTGTCTGTCTATCTATCTATCTATCTAACTAACTATATATCCATCCATCCATCCATCCATCCATCCATCTATCTATCTATCCATCCATCCATCCATATATCCATACCTCCATCTATCTATCTACATCTCTCTATCTATATATCTATCAATCGATCAATCCATCTATCTATCTATCCATCCATCCATCCATATATCCATCCATCCATCTATCTATCTACATATCGCTATCTATATATCTATGTATCTATCCATCCATCCATCCATCCATCCATATATCTATCTATCTATCTACATATCTCTATCTATCTATCTATGTATCTATCTATGTATCTATCAAGTCTCAATCAATCTTTCAGTCTATCTTTCGGTATTCATGGTTGATTATTCTTTCTTTTCTAACAAGTCCATTCCCATTCCCCTAGAGAATAGAGAGCACGTCTCTCTATTGACTAGACGAGTGAACGTGTAGACTAGATTCCATACACGATATGACGAGTGCCCATTGCATTGGTTTTACGGAATTCCCGGAATCTGTTTAGAGCGGAGTAAGGGGAAGGATAATGACAGTGTTATGATTAATTAGTAATTTAAAAACCTTCATAACAGGAGTGGAAGGAACAGAGAGAAGAGAGAGGGGGAGAGACAGAGAGTGACAGAGAGAGGGGTGGGGAGAGACAGAGACTGAGAGAGAGGGGGAAGAGACAGATGGTGTTAGAGAGAGGGGGTTGGGAGTGAGAGAGAGGGGGAAGAGACAGAGAGTGGGAGAGAGAGGGGGTGGGGAGAGTGAGAGAGGTGGGGGAGGGACAGAGAGTGGGAGAGAGAGAGGGGTGGAGGAGAGAGAGAGAGTGAAAGAGAGGGGGTGTGGGGGAGAGACAGAGTGAAAAAGAGAGGGGTGGGGGATAGAGAGAGAGCAAGAGTTACCATAAGAGGGGAAAAGGGCGGAGATTACAATATACACAGATGTGAATAAATGTAGAAAGAAGAAGCGAGAGCATACAGAGATAGAGAAAGAGAAGGAGAATATGTATGTGTGTGTGTTTGCGTGTGTGTGTGTTTGTGTGCGTATGTTTTGTGTGTTTGTGTGTGTGTGTTTGCGTGTGTTTGTGTGTGTGTGTTTATGTGCGTATGTGTGTGTGTTTGTGTGTGTGTGTGTTTGTGTGTGTGTCTGTTTGTGTGTGTGTGTTTGTGAGAGAGAAAGAGAGAGAGAGAGAAAGAGAGAAAGAGAAAGAGAGAGAGAGAAAGAGAGAGATAAAGCAAGAGAGAGAGAAATTGAAAGAGAGAAAAAAAGAGAGAGAGAGAGAAAGAGAAAGAGAGAGATAAAGAAAGAGAGAGAGAGAAATTGAAAGAGAAAAAGAAAGAGAGAGAGAGAGAAAGAGAGAGAGAGAAAGAGAGAGAGAGAAATTGAGAGAGAGAAAGAGAGAGAGAGAAAGAGAGAGAGAGAAATTGAGAGAGAGAAAGAGAGAGAGAGAAAGAGAGAGATAGAGAAAGAGAGAGAGAGAGAAAGAAAGAGAGAGAGAGCGAGAGAAAGAGAGAGAGAGAAAGAAAGAGATAGAGAGAGAACGAGAGAGAGAGAAAGAGAGAGAGAGAGAGAAAGAGAGAGAGAGAAAGTGAGATAGAGAGAGAGAAAGAGAGAAAGAAAGAGAAAGAGAGAGAGAGAAGGAGAGAGAGAAAGAGAGAGAGAAATTGAGATTGAGAGAGAAATTGAGATTGAGAGAGAAAGAGAGAAATAGAGAGAGAGAGATTTACAGATAGAGAGAGAAAGAGAGAGAGAGAGAGAAAGAGAAAGAGAAAGAGAGAGAGAAAGAGAGAAAGACAGAAAG
>JAUEKZ010183784.1:2500-10420 GCA_031471865.1 Melibe leonina | reverse complement strand
CCCCCCCCCCCCCCCCCCCCCCCCCCCCCCCCCCCCCCCCCCCCCCCCCCCCCCCCCCCCCCCCGTGTCCAAACTCCAACACTAACGGCCAGGAAAGGGGATCCATCCAAGTTGCTCCAATTACATTTATCTAAAAATATACATCGTGCACTACAGACACTCCATAGCCTCATTTATGAGTTCAGTGTTCGCACTACATTGAATAATAATTGAATAACTAAAAAATGGTGATGATATCAAGAACAAATAATGATATTGATAATGATAATGATAATTATTATAACAACAATGATGATAATGACAAAAATATATTTGAAATGTTTTCTGATCAATTTAGAAGGCCACTTATATGAAAACATGTAACAATAATAATATGATTTGGACAAAAAATTGCACTAATATCTGCAATAAAGCAGTACACATGCAGTTCTTGAATCAGGTTTATGCTGACATGGTCATGTAAAATAATATAAATCAATGACAATAATAATCAAATATGAAAAACAAAACCCAGCAGATATGAACAACGCATAAGAAAAACCGGTAATAGGATAAATATATTATGAGTAAAGAAAATAAAAATATGAAATGCAAAGGAGAACGAATCAATAACTTGACGTGATAATTTTCTAGTAATTGGGGCTAATGAGAACTGCATCGCTCCAAAGCTCTCATCCTGATGTTAAACCGCTTGTGCAATGCTTTAAAAAGCGGAAGAATTTTTGGGCGTGTTTAGGTCGTTGCAGCACTTATTGGATTCATTCCGTTGGCATGATGAGGTTGTCTGCACGATGATTATTATTGACGGAGTACCAGAGACAAATGCTGGAGAAATGCGTGTGTCTGATATTGATTTTAATGGGGAGTTGTTGTTTTTTAAAAAGCGGGTCTTAACAGTATTATTGCACTATTTACTTCCAGTTATTCATCACTGAACAGTGTTTCCTAAGAGACAAATGACAATAAACAAGAATAAAGCACATTATTATCGAGCAGTCACTCGTTTGTATTGCAAATAATATGTGTGTATAAATAATGTAGATCAACGTCAAAGCTATTAAAAAACCGCGGTGTCCATTTTGGGAATGTGGTCGGAGATTGGATTGGAACCTGGTACCTGTCACGACAACCATTAACACAAGACTACGAGCTTAACCCTTTTATTGCTAAGTTTATTTCTCAAACTACTAACTAGATACTACATCAAGATCATCGATATTTTACCTCTTCTTGTGACAGACAAATCAGATTTTAGTGGACTGTCATATGCCAAAAGTCTTAAATTCAGGCTTATCGGTGATAAATCTATGCAAATGTTGAAGATTTTACATATTTCAGTTCGGTTAGAGTCAGACCCCGGTGTGAAAGGGTTAATGGCCAAGTATATCTTTCTTATTTTTGCTCAATGTTGCGATTGTAGACCGGTATTTATTACTTCAGAGGCTACAAAATAGAAGATAACAGCCGTTTCCTTTTTGCTGGGTGGAACAAAAATTGGGTTTTTTCGAGGTTCAAAGAAAAGAAGGAAAATTAAGACAACATGAGCAAAAGATAAATTGATTTTTAAATCTTGTTAATCTAGACGAAATGGGGAAGAGAAAGAAAGTAATTCAAAACAGCAAAATAATATTGAAGAAAGGAAAGAAACCTCTTTCTAACTATGTTGTTAATCCGTTGATCATACAAATGTGAGATGGTCTTTACAGTCATATATTTCTTCTCCCTGACAGAATATTTCCCAGCCATGTTTTACAACGTATCAAACTTCTGTTACAGGAGATTACACGATATAACAACATGTGTTACACCCGATGTCCGGCAAACAGGCATCGATTTATTGACGAAGAGATTTCATTGTACGAATGACAATGGTTGGCTATCCTGTCATCCAAACTTAACGCTCCAGGGAACGCTAATACACAACATGGGCCACCATTCTCTTCATTTGGAAAGGCGAAGTAAAATAATTAAACATTGACGAATTGTAATTTTCAAATCTAATTTTTTTATTTTTTCAACCAAAAATATATTTCTTTAAAAACAAATCTTATCCCTACAAACCCACATCATATCTATAAGTTGTCGACAAAACGGACAAAGTTTCTTGATCGTGTAATGTCTTGTGTACTAAAAGATCTTGTTTTTATTCTCTGAACACAAAAACCAACTTCAAACAAATCTCCAAACAAAAACGAACAGCAATGGGGCCAATGGGACCAATTATTGCCCACACTATCACATCCCAAAGCACAAAGCTGATTGTGTATATTATGTACCTAAGTGAATGTTTTTGTAGACAGCAGGTTACACGTTTCTGGCTGACGTTTAGCCTACTTATACACACACTGATTCACAACGACAACACAACCCCTGGCCAGGGTCTGTGGACTTGGTAACTGATAATTGAGTTTGCAGTTAGGTGAGTGACCTTTCTAGTGTTAGGAAACAGGTACCTACACCTTTCCTAACACCCTCGTTTCTGTCTGACAGCAAGTGTAGTTTAGTCTCTCAAATCTTGGCTTCCGAGCTTACAGCCTTTCAGGTTAGATGGTTGTAGATTGAATAGGGCTAGAAAACGGGACAAAATAGACTGATAGATATATAGATATGTAAATAGGTAAGTAGGTAGGTAGGTGGGTAGGTAGGTATGTAGATGGATTGATGGATGGTAGGTAGGTAGGTTGGTAGGCAGGTAGGTAGATACATAGATTGGTTGGTAGGTAGGTAGGTAGGTAGGCAGGCAGGTAGGTAAGTATATAAAGAGAGAGATACCGATAAAATAAGGAAAGAGATACGAGGAGAGAGGAAGAGAGAGAGAGAAAGAAGAGCGAAGAGTGGTGAGACAGACATCATGGGCTTAGAAGGTGACAAGACATTACCATAGTCATGTTATATATAGAACCACTTGGATTAAAAGTGATCGGTATGACATGTTAAAACAACTTATTAAACGTTAAAAGGAGGACGAGAAAGGGTGTTTATGAAGTGATTTGTACCTTCGCTTTCCCATTAATATCTTTTTTATGAGACCAATTTCTAGCTGATTGCATGGAAAGCCCCCGCCTGCTGTTTTGCGATTGCGGTTCCAACTTTGAGTCTTTGTAACTCTTTTCTGTAACAATGTGGGTTAGTATGTATTTTTCCCCTCTGATTACGCCTGACGGTTCTCTAGACAAACTATTCGGAAGGTGAGTTGTCAAGTGGTTAAGAAGAGAAACCTAGTTTCCAAGTAATTGTTGTTCTTAGTACACTTTAGACTTCAGCACAGTTCTTGAGTTGCTGCTATAATTAACTCTTTTATTGTTTAGCTGCAGGATATTTAACGCCATGTTTGACACATTAAGGTCATATAAAAAAGCGGATATCTCCTAAACGTGTTGTCTTGCAGACATAAACGGAGTGCTCACTCGAATATCTGACCTAATTACAGTGTGCTGTCACCGGACAAACCAATCACAGTATTATTCCGAGAAATCAGACCCGCGATTTTTTTTCTCAATTAGCTTTTAGATTCATTCACAGATTGTATTGTGAAGCAGAAGAAAGTGGTGGATCGTATTGGTGAAACGACATACGTTTGTTTTTACTTAATTGAAACGTGCTGTGTATAAAAAAGAGTATAATTTTGCTAAAATATACTATGAAAAACCATGGTGTCTGAGGGATTGCTATCAAACTCTCTTTTTTATTAGTATTGGAGAAGATACTGAATTAAAAACAGCGGTGTTTGGAACTGTACGACTCCTGGTTGGTTCATGTTATGTTGTCTCATAATAGCAAAGATTTTATATGTTAATTTAGCTTGGGATCGTGGTTTCAAGATAACATTGAGGATTTTAAGACTTTTTCGTGTATTTTTTTTTTTGTCGCTGCATTTTATAATTCTTTATTATCAACCTCATTTTTGGATACCGCAGGAAAAAAATAGATCGCTGAAATATATTACATCATTGAATTGAATTTGATTTTACTGTCCGCCTCAAAAAATAGACTTGGATGACTATAAATTGTTGGTTTTTTCCACAGATGAAGCAAAATGCCTGGATCGAGCCTTGTTCTGTCTGGCAAAGATACACACAACGTAATAGAGACGTCGGTGTCGAGGAAGCAATCAGCCCGTTAGGGCACTAGGCCAGGGGAACGGTGGTCCTTCCCCGAGTAAAGAAGATGTGTGAGACTCGGTCACGCAATATAAGCAGCAGGCAGCGGAATAATAACATGTGGTAGGAAGAGTCATCGATCGTTACTAGTGGTGCTGGGGGTGGTGGCGATGGCGATGGTGATGGCGATGGGGATGGGGGTGGTGACGGGGATGGGGATGGGGATGGTGATGGTGATGGTGATGTTGATGGTGATGGGGATGGGGATGGGGATGGGGATGGTGATGGCGATGAGGATGGGGATGGTGATGGTGATGGTGATGGTGATGGAGATGGGGATGGGGATGGTGATGGAAATAGGGATTGGGATGGTGATGGTGACGGTGATGGGGATGGTGATGGGGATGGCGCAGTTACTTCTTCTATTGTTGTTCGTGGTGCAGCCGGCTTTGGTGGTAATTGTAAATTGTGGTTGGTGTGATTGTGGTGCTCGCTGGTGCACGTGCTGTGTAAATTATTGTTATTGTTGTTGGTGGTGGTGGTGGTAACTGTTGCTGATGTTGTTATTGGTGATTTGGAGTAGGGGTAGGCGTGGTGATGGTGGTGTTTGTGCTGTTGATGTCGATGGTATTTTTGTTTGTTGTTTGTTGTTGGTGGTGGTGGTGGTGTTGGTGGTAACTGCTTCTGATTATGTTGCTATTGGTGGTTGAGGTGGGGGTAGGGGTGGTGACGGTAGTAAATGCTGCTGGTTATTGGTTGTGGTTGTGGGGTGGGGGTGGGGGAGGAGGGTAAGCGGGTGATGGTGGTGCTGGCGGCGACCTTGAGAAAATGATGGTGACGGCATTGCCGGCGCTGTTGTTATTATTACTAGTGGTTGTGGCAAGTTAAAGTTGTTGAGATGGTAGATGTTATTGTACTGAATGGTTGTGGTGGTCGTGTTACTATTCCTGGTGATGGTGATAGTGATGGTGAAGTCAACCGTATGAGATCTTTTAAGAGGCACATTGTTATAACGCTAGAATTGTTTAAAGATTTTATCAGGAGTAAGGAAAAAACCCAAATACAAACAATGCCTTGAGATAAGGTGGTGCCATAAAGATGAGCTATCAATGAAAGAGAAATGGAGCACTCGGGGTGTGGGATATTTGTAGAATGTGTGTGTGAGTATGCGTGTGTGCTTGTACGTGTGTGTATGTGTGACATATATATATATATATATAATATTTATATATATATATATATAGAGAGAGAGAGAGAGATAAAAAATAGATAGTAGATGGATAGACATACAGACAGATAGATAGATAGATAGATAGATAGATAGATAGATAGATAGATAGATGGATATACAGACAGATAGATAGATAGATAGATGGTTAGATTGATAGATAGATAGATACAAAGTTGTATGTAGACAGACAGACAGATAGATAGATAGATAGATAGATGGATAGACAGATAGATAGATAGATAGACAGATAGATATAGAGAGATATATAGATGATAGATAGACAGGTAGATAGATTGGTTGATTGATAGATAGATAATATATAGACAGACAGACAGATAGATAGATACAAAGTTGTATGTAGACAGACAGACAGATAGATAGATACAAAGTTGTATGTAGACAGACAGACAGATAGATAGACAGATAGATAGATAGACAGATAGATAGAGAGAGATATATAGATAGATAGATAGACAGGTAGATAGATTGGTTGATTGATAGATAGATAATATATAGACAGACAGACAGATAGATAGAGGAACAGAGAGATATATATGAGTGGTTGATATTTATTGTTGTTTATTCATTATTTTTTTAGACGGCGGCAGGGGGGCAGGGGGGGGGGGAGGGGGTGGGGGCGGCGCTTAGAACAATAATAAAAATGACAGGGTAAAGACCACACACTTACGCCTATGCCCTAAAAACTTCTTATTCTGAAAAGCATAGAAAAAGTAAAAGAGAAAGATGAAATATAGGTTCAAAATATCATTATCTATCCCTCTCATTTTTCAAAATGTAAGCTTAAAGACAAAGCTATGTGTGCTTACGGTTCTAACAATACGGTAGAGTTAACAAAATATTAAAAGCTTTAATTAAGCTTTATTTACAATGATAATATTAATCGGAAAAATGCAAAAGCATTTAGGCTTGAAATGATTGAATGCAGATATTGTGGTTAAGTGTATGTGTATGTGTTTGTGTGTGTCTGTGCATGTTCCGTTATGTGCGTGTGTTGGTGTGTGTGTGTGTGTGTTTGTGTGTGTGAGTGTGTGTGTGTGAATGAGTTTGTGTGTCTTTGTGTGTGTGTGTGTATGTGTGTGTGTATGTGTGAGTGAATAACTGTGTGTACCTGCCTGCAATAATCCAAATGTACAATGATAAAATCGTACAGGCGAAGCAAACATCATCAACAAATTTTAATGATAAAGCATTATAACTTTTTTTTCGTGTTTTTTCTTCTTCGACCCAATGAGCTTTATCAGTGATATCATGAACATAATGGCCAGGTGGACTTGTGTCATGAAGGGTAAATAAAAAGCATGTTTGCTTGGCACAGTTATTATATTATAATGATAATAAATGTGGTGTAATAATGTCAATGTGAAAGGTTTGTACTTTCATGTTGTTACTCAACTCTTGGTTGTGACTATTGCACCATCATTGGTGAATTACCAAAAGAGAGAGAGGGAGAGAGAGAGAGAGAGAGAGAGAGAGAGAGTCCATTGGAAGACTGAGCAAAGCTGCCGAGGCGTCCTTCTCAGACGATTTCAAAGCTTTGGACCAGAGTAGAAAAAAGTTAATAATTAACACAAAACCGCGAAGATTGCTAGGGTGAACAAAGGAAAAAGCAACCAGCGAATCTTTCCATTTCTGTGCAGAAATCTTATTATATCTATTGAAGGAATTCCATTTGGATACTTGTGCTTCTGTTTGCACGTCTGTGTGTGTCTGTGTGTGTTTGTGTGTTTGTGTACGTTTATGTGTGTGTGTGTGTGTGTGTGTGTGTGTATGTAAAATTGGGTCTATGATTGTGTGCGCGTGAGTGTGTGCGTGGGGAGGAAGGATGTATGTGTGTTTCAGGGAGTGTGTGTATATATGTGTGGATCTGTGTGTGTGTTTGTGTGCATGTGTGTGTGTGTGTGAGGGGGGGGGGAGGGTATGACTTTTTATGATATTTTGAAAACCTTGTCTTTGTATAATAACTCCACAAATTATCATCATGACCGCCTAAGCTAAAATTGTGACAGGTGCTTAACTCTGAGAAATGCGCTGCAAATTAAACTATTGGAACTCACATTAGTATTTGAAACATTGCACAACTCAAGAAAAAACAAATAGCAAATGACCCAGGGTGATAACAAGGATAGGACTGTGTAGGAAATTTGGCAGCTTTGTTGAAGCAATATCATAAAAATAAAAGTCTATTATTATATAGCCAGGTAAGCGCAAGATAGAATGAACAGCTGTAAATTTAATTATCTAGCTAGAAATTGTTTTTGACATGAAATTTTAGTGGGATTTGGTCTAATGAAAGCAAATTCTTTGACACCTTATCTTTGTTTGCATACATATTTGAAGCTATTTGTTTACAAGATGAAAGGAGATAAAGGAACGTAGGATCACAGTAAGAAGTATAAAAACTAGGAAAGCAAAATTAACCAAAGAATTCTTTCCTACTTTTCGAAATCAGAGTAATTGCCAACCTACTGAGCGTGTAATGGTATTAAAGGTCGGTTGTTTCTAATCAAATAAAATAGACTATCTATATATATTGTTACCATTTAGGTTAATAAATCTCAAGTATAAGTA
>JAUEKZ010183773.1:2222-13253 GCA_031471865.1 Melibe leonina | reverse complement strand
ACCCAACTGCAAAATCTTGAAAATGTGTATGTTCTTATACCAGATAAATCAGATTTCAGTGAACTGACATATGCCAATAGCCTGAAATTCAAGCTTTTGGTATATGTCAGTTCACTGAAATCTGGTTTATCTGGTATAACAACAGGCAAATCTTGAAGATTTTGGTGTCCTTAGCAGTGAAAGGGTTAAGTAGCCTCATAATGAATCCTGCTCTCCTTCATCTTAATCAGCATGAAGCGGATAAGTTATGATGAAGAAAGCCACCCTCTGGATAGGATTAAATTACTTCTCTTTATACCACCATCTTAATCTTAGTGTTTGCCCCACACCTTGCCGTATGAATGAGGTTTAGGTTTCAGTGTAGTAGGAGTGGTCTATAGGCCAATAGAAGACAATGCAAAATTGATTTTTGGTCTTGATTTGTTCATGTCCTCTACCTGGCCTGTCGTCAACCACTCCAGTCTGTCACTGTCATAAACAAAATACGGATTCTACGCCAAACAATTAACCCCTCTCCCCTTCACCCTCCCATCCTTTGTTATCATCACCAGAAAGATTGTCACACAGCAAATAAATAAGAAACAAAAATAAAACGAAAACAGAACAAACTTTCAAATTTCAAGCAATAAAAAAGCAATGAATGAATTCTTTTTATTTCATACATAATAGTACGTAATACGGTTTATAAAATTCAAAAATATAATTATAGTAATCTATCTAGATCTCCATTCTTATTTTTTTTTTTTTTTAAAAGACATTTTATTATTTTTACATTACATACTCATCATATGAATATGACAAAATTGAATAAAAATACATTATCACTCAAAATCACACCGTCAATAGAAACGGATTGGTTAAGTAGTAAATAGTATGGGGTATGTGTAGCTACCTCCAATTTCTAACATCGGTTGGTTGGTTGGTTGTTGCATTTTGGTAGTGTCTTTTTAACCCATTCACTGCGAGGTCCGATTCAAACCCAACTGAAGTATGCAAAATCTTGAAAATATGTATGTGTTGTTATATCAGATAATCAAATTTCTATGTCAGTTCACTGAAGTCTGATTCATCTGGTATAAGAACAGGCAAATCTTGAAGATTTTGGTAACCTTAGCAGTGAAAGGGTTAAACAAAATTTAGGTGGCACCTAAGAGCAGAGCTCTCTCAGTGCTTCATATCTACACAGCAGAGGTGAATAAAGGACTTGCTAATGCTTGACATTGGATATCTCCTCACCAGGCCACAGCATAGTGACAACAACCGGCCTACCAATGTCTTAATTTAATCACTGGCATTCAACAAAAGTGTTTGGTCTACACTTACAATTGCATGTATCGACTAAGCAAAGAAAAAATAAGACTTACGTCTAAGTTATAAACACTTATAATATATTCTTATATATGTCATTTCTAGCTGGCTAATTGCACGCAAATTTAAAACAAAAAAGCTATTTAAACATTACCGAGTCAGTCTGCACTCGCATCTTCTTTGTTTGATGACAATGAGAAAAACAAACAACTACAATGAAGACAGAAACCAATCAAATGTAAAATTGAATGAAGACTGTTCTCCTCATACAGACGTGTAATTAATGTGAGCCTACTTAGTAGATCACTCGGCTGCTACCAAAAAAATACAGTGTGCCAATATAGCCTGAGCTAAGGCCTATAGCCTTAAAACTTTCACAGCGAGCTCTGATTCTAACCCAACTGAAATGCAAAATGTTGAAATCTGAATTATCTGGTATAAAAACAGGCACATCTTGAAGATTTTGGTGTCCCTAACAGTGGAAGGGTTAGGCTGTGTGAATAAAATCTTAGAAATATATTTGTATGCCTTCAATGCTCAGGACACCAAAATCTAATAACTGAAATCTGATTCAAGATTTTGCATACGGTACTTCATTTGGGTAAGAAACAGACCTCGCAAAGAAAAATGTTAAAAATTTAAAATGTATTTAGTCTTGTTGAAGACCCACAACCTGCATTCTTGTATCTGTCATTTGTAATGTAGCTGTAGCTGTAATGCTTCCTTATATATAATACTTATTCTCATTGTGTAGACAAACGTGTTACCTACTGTAACAGTAACAGAAAAGGCATTGAATAACTGGCAACCAGACCAGCAGCTCCACTTCGAAATGGGAACCCGCTTCCACCCATTGCAGTTCTCCCAAACACTAACACTAACAGCACACACACACACAGCCTGTAGTATTATAGTTGTTGAAAACAGTGTTGTTATTGTTATTCTAATAGGAACAAAGCGTGTTATTGTTATTCAAAGCACATCAAATTTTCACCCCCGAAGATACCAGTATTGACTACAGACATTCTGATATAATATAATATATTCAGCCATCTCCATTTTATTTTTACATCAGAAAAATAGTCTACATAATACTTTGTTGAAAAATCATTCCATTCCAACAAAGCTTTGTTTGCCAGTTGTTCATACATAGATAGACACCAAACCAAAATTTGCCAAAGAGGACTTTCTGGCACAAGTCACAGGAATTTCAGAGTCCAAACAGGAATGTCCGGGTACAAAACACGTACTTATGAAACGTGAAATATCTCTAACAAAATGAAACAAACATCTATGCAAGAGTACATGGTTAGGCTTATCTAATGATTTTTATCAAGAAAGAGACTCAAACATAACTATAAGTTTTCGTTGCAATTTCCTGACAACACGAGAAATGGGGAATTTTTTGCTCCAAAGAGGAATTTTTCTGGTCAAAGAGAAATTTTAGCATCTCTGTTCATAGTAAAGCATTATTATTATTATCACAATTCCCAATTTCACAGTTCCACAGAGTTGGGTCACATAAGCAAGAAACTTGCACAATCAACAAAATCACATTATGAATGAATTGAAAGTAAAAGTGATAGTTTGAAAGCCCCCAGAAAAAACAAAAACCACCCCACAACAAACCAAACCCTCGGACAATCGTCTCTCATCTCAGGACCAGCTCTGCGTGGATCAGACTCAACTGTTGCATTAAAAAGTCTATCAAGCCCGCTTGGCGAGTTCGGATTTCTATTTCTTTCCTTGCACTTGGCGTACGCTGGTTGCGGCTTTCCCTCGACTCCGGCTTCAAAATCTTGACCTGTGAGTGAAACATTTAACGAGTCATTATTTTTCAAACCAAGCTAATGAGCAACCAAGGGTGAAAGTGAAAGTAAATTCTATTGAAATCTATTTCTTTATCATGATTATTATTCAGAGCAAAAACAAAAACACATTGAAGAATGAGTTCAACAATTTTCCTGCCTCTAAAAAATTATGTCAATTCATTTTATTTAAATTCTTTAATTATTTTCTTATTACACAAATTTCATATTTTACATAAAAATTAAAAAAAATACTTGCAGTTCAGCATGGTGCTGCAAATTTTTAAAAATCAACTATGGGTTCATCAACACTGAAAAAATGATCCCCAAAATATTCTGTAATTTTAAACAGCTCATCCTGAGCTCATTCAACATTAGACTAGACAAGGGTTACAAAAACTTAGTTACCTCCAGTAAAGATTTTTCCAGAATGTGCTTCCATGAAATCTCTCTGTACTTGAGAGACTGAATCATTTGCTGCCAAAGACAAAGAGGTTCAATTACAACTTAAACTGAAACTATGTTAATATAAAAAAAAATAAGATACCTACCTTCATCATATGAGCAAAGTTTGTCTGCTCTATTCCTTTTTTAATACCGCCAGCAATATTTAAAATAATTTTTGAAAAAGAAATAAAAATGGATATTGACAAACCAAAAAAGAAAAATTGTTAAAAATAGAAAAACCATGTTGAATTTAAAAAGTGTAATTTAAAGTCATTTGAGTATGCGAGAAATGATTTCTAGTGTTTTAATATTGGGAAAAAAAAACAACTATCAAAATATGGACCACTAAAATTCCTAATTCATGTACAGAAACAGTGACAGATGGTTCATCTTCAGTGATTGAATCGATGGTCAAAGTCTATAATTTTAAAGATTTGGTGAAATGAAGTTTTAAAAAGTACGAATACGTCAATACAAATGAATTCCAATTCACCTTGGATTGTTTGTTGATGATGTGGATGCCGATGGCGTTGACCCCAACAAAACAGTGAGTGTGGGAGAATGTCTGCAACAGGGGGAAAAGAAAAGATGAATGAAATCATTTTACAACTTCATCATACCACAGGAAATGATGGATAAGGAAATGAGTGACAGCTCTTCGTATGAATCTTCTGTTATAAATCAACTCTAAAGAAAGTTTTTTCTAAAATGGACTTCTTATGGACATACTTTTCAAATTTCAAACAAGTTTGTGACTCTAACCAAACAGAATATACAAGATATTAAAGATCCACATATTCTTAAACCAGATAAATAAGATTTCAATGAACTGACATATGCCGGTATATGTCAGTCCACTGAAATCTAATTTATCAAGTGAAAGAACGGGCAAATTTTGATTTTGATGTCTCTAGTTACTAATATAAGATATAACCTAAGCAACAAAAGGGTTAAAAACCAAGAATCAAATCAATCTCCTTCCCTCCCTTACACGCTGAAACAGTAACCTGTTACCTTGCGTAGCTGAGATACAATATTCCCTGTGAAAAAGGCTGAACCGTACACAGGCAGCTTCTGGCAGGATTCCAGGAACTGAGACTTCAATTGCTGGAAAAGATAATATTATAATAGATTGGATGGTGGGAAATTTTATACTTTCATATTTTCCGAGAAGAAGTTTAAAATTTATCAACAAACAAAATAAAATATTTAATGCAATTACTTCAGGATTAAAATTAAAGATTATTTGATGTCTTAACAGGGAAGTTATTTTACAAGTCATTTTACACACAAACACATAGAGATACGTCATAAAACAGGATGCGGGGATACAGAACATTTATTGTTATATAAAATGAATAGTTTCAGATAAAATATATTAAACAATGTAGAATAATGACATAGCCAAATTTTTTTTTAAAAACCCTTTAGATTTGAATATATATATCTTTTCAAAATCATGTGACTTGCTTATTATGCAAATAAAAGATAAAGGCTGTATGCATTTGACATCATATTCACAACGTGCCCCCAACCAAGTGAATAGTGTTCACCTTTTTTCCATCCCAATAACACCATAACACAACAGTGTGTGTGTTAGTACAGAGTGGTCATTGTTGTGAGTATTTAGCCTCAACGCATAGAAACAGTCTGTATTCTGCTTGGGACCCCATAAGGCTGAGTCTATATTCATAACATTAACCCTGTCTCTGCAGGGTCCAATTCTAGCCAAACAGAATATGCAAAATCTTCAAAAAACAACGTATTATTATACCAAATAAAAAAGATCTCAGTGAACTGACATATGACAAAAGCCTGAAATTAAATTCAAGCTTTTGGCATATGTCCGTCTACTGAAATCTTATTTATCTGGAATATGAACAGGCAAATCTTGAAGATTTTGAGATCTAGTTTGAAGCTTAAGAAATTACCTTAGCATGGAAAGGGTTAATCAATATCAACCCTCCCCCCTCCCCCTCCCTTATCATTATAGATCAAGTAGAGAAGCTCACCTGCTTGGAGGTGTCCTTGAGTCCTGGGTATTCTTTGCCCATCTTGTTGATCCAATGACTGGAGTCTTTCATTCTCAACGTGGCAGACGGGATCAGCTCCTTCAATTTTTCACCGCTTATTCTGTACCAAATAAATACACGATTGAGTTACCATTTAACCCTTTCAGGCTTTTGGCATATGTCATTTCACTGAAATCTGATTTATCTGGTATAAGAACTGGTAACTCCCGAAGATTTTGGTATCCTTAGCATTGAAATGGTTAAAAAACATGGAGAAAAAAAAGAAAAAGTAAAGACCAAGTAGCTACAGTAACAGTACAGCTAAAATTTTGATGAAATCGACGGATCAACAAGACACCAGTAGACAAAAACAAAAACCCCTTACTTGGATAGAATAGATTTGACGTTGGAGGCTCCGTGGTGTTGCAGGGCAAAGATGGTGGTAGCAAAGTTGATGACGTCTTTATCCTCGCACGGATAGAATCCGTTGATGTAGTTGTAGTAGGCTTCGTGGAAAAGCAGCTCTAAGGCCTTGGGGTGTTGGAGCTGGACACCAAAAAATACGAGTAATCAGTGATGATAAGACAAAAATACCGACCAAAAAGGAGGAAAATATAAATAGCCCGATTTATAGAGACAAAGAAGAAAAAATAAAGAACCAAATAAGAGGTAATGAGGAAAAAACATGATAAAAAAGGAGGAATTCCTCCTTTTGGAGGAAAATTGTCATCACTGATTATTGTCTTCTCTTCTTCTTCCAATTAACTGACTGACTCGGCGGGACCAAGTATTACCACCAGTGTGCATTTCAACGTGGTTGATTACAAACTTCTAAAATTTAAGAGGATTTTTTTTCCGTTTCTAATTTAATTCAATAACTTATAGGATCTACCTTAAAGTATCAAAACAACCAAAACTAAACCCAGAAAACACACTTAAAGTTAAAGTAGAAAAAGCATCCTTCATATATATAGATATACTAGCAACCCTGATACAATTTCACTGAAAAGATAGAATATGTGACCCAACGAGTACAAGCTCAGATCTTGACTTCAGAGGTTTGATCAGCTAATCCAGGAAATCGGATCATCAGCCAACCGTCGACATCTATCTAGCTATTCAACAATCATAATATTATAAATATCTATAATGAAATACATTTATTCAGCAGTGCCAACACCATATGAAGAAACATGAGAGCTCGAGGTATTTAAATATCCTTAAAAAATGATTAAGTAAGGGAAAAAAATAACTAAAGCCCAACCAACCTTTTTCTCTTTGTCGACGCTGACTTTCACATTTTTCCTCCACTTGAGGCAGGGTTCCTCCTCGGAGGGGTTTGCCTCCGTCAACATATTCACACTCCGTATCTGCCAATTCCTCAGCTCAGTCACAACCTCGTGTTCTAGTTTCAATTGAAGCTCTGTACACAGAGAAAGTAGTCAATCTTTTATCATTGAGGATAATAAACTAAATCATCACTGGCCATTTTTCCCAGGCCATCTCCTACAGCCTGGCCATTTTTGGGCGATTTTAAAAATTCATGAAAAAAAAAGTATCAATGATTACTACTTCAAATTTTCTATAGTAAAGAAATAAAATTAAGATATAGAAATTTTAACTTTCTATTTTAAACACTTTTCTTTTCATCAAATGTTTAGATCACACTACTTTTCAATAATTCTGAAAAGGAAAAGGTCCCTGAACCTGACCTACATATTATATGAGCTTGAAAATGGAGAAAAAAAAAACATGTTTTTCAACTGAATATTTGGCATATGTCAGTTCACTGAAATCTGATTTATCTGGTATAAGAACAGAGTTTTTGGTGCCATTAGCATTGAAAGGGTTAAGGTTGAAAATTATTAACCATGCAGCATGCTCTTTTTCCCCACTGTGTTATTTTTTTTATGAGAATTAAATGAGGAGTCTGCACACGAGACGTACAATGGTTGAGACTTACCCAGACTTTTGGAGCAGATCCATAAAGTGAAAACGTCAGTATAATTCTTTGGCAAGTTATAAACCTGCAAAAAATTTTTTAATAAATAACTATACATATATAATTATTGTTTCAATAGGGAAAGGTCAGATATGAGAGAAAGAAGAAAACTGAGTGAAGGAAAGAGAGAAATACAAGACAAAATGACTAAGCAATGTGCTCCAATGTTACCCAAAGCTATGAAATATGAAATTAGGCTTGTAATGTTTTTTTGGTTGGGCGTTCTAACCCTGCCACAACAGGGACTGATTTTAACCAAATCTAAATTCCACCCATTG
Organism: Melibe leonina; assembly: GCA_031471865.1. NCBI lineage: Eukaryota > Metazoa > Mollusca > Gastropoda > Nudibranchia > Dendronotidae > Melibe > Melibe leonina. The sequence continues at coordinate 5,398 of JAUEKZ010183773.1, read as the reverse complement.
CGGCGCACAAAATCCTTCACAACACACACATCCCAATCTGTGTAGTCTTGTAGTTGCTGACAGCGGGGTCCTATTCCACTGGATACACAGTACACAGCCTGTTATTTAATTCCCTCGGGTAGAGCGCTGGAAGAACTTTTGCTCACCATCGTGACGAGAAGGAAGCCGTCATGATTTGGCCATGTGACCCGTGACATTAGTCTCTCAAAAACAGTTCTACAAGGAACCTTACAAGGGAGAACGCAGGACAAGAAGGAGACAGCCAAAATGCTGGATGGACAACATCAAGGACTGGACACGTCTGGACAGCCCAACAACCCTGATAAGGAAAGCTGAGGACAGGACTGGTTGGAGTAGACTGGCTGGAGAAGCTGCACTCATGTCTCCTTTACAAACACCACTGTCAGGAGAATGAGGTGAGGGAGGTAGTTATATAGGACAGGATTGGTTGTCGTAGACTGGCTGGAGAAGCTGCACTTGTGTCTCCTCTACGAACACCGTGGTCGGGAGAATGAGGTTAGGTGAGGTGAGGTAGATGCTTAGGGGGCATTCTAGCTCAGTCGGTAGAGTATCAGACTATTGCGCAGAAGGCCCTGGATTCAATCCCTCTGATGGTCAGATTTTTTTTCCGGGGAGTGAAAAACCCTACTGTTAACCCAGCAGTAAAATGGGTACCAAACAAAGCACTTGTCGTGTCATATGTGTCTCAATGTTCACATTCACCAGGGGGAAGTAACAAGTGTGAAGCGCGATGAGAACAATTTGTGGATATCAGTGCTATATAAGCCTCCACTTTAGTAACAAGTGTGAAGCGCGATGAGAACAATTTGTGGATATCAGTGCTATATAAGCCTCCACTTTATCATTCCTGAGTTACCTACCTTCATCATCTGCTGGTTGAGCTGTTGGACTGTCGTCTTGAAGCCAGAAATGAGCTGCAGAGTTTTGCTGCTGCTGTCCATGAGGGACACCTCAATCACCAACCCCTTGAAAGGAAAAGAGATGATATAGAATGCAGCATGTGTCTTTATATTTTAATTTCAAGGCACTTTCTTTCCAAAGACGTTCATAAAATATTCATCTCGAATGACTTACCGGCCCAGCTGCAGTTTCTCTAATAAGTTGCTCCACTTGTTCGTGTCGACCGCTTTTATCGGAGACAGACAGACATACATCCACAGGCCTCTTCCCATCTTTGTCACGTTGATTCTGCCAGATAAATTGCACAACAATAAAATCATTCGATGGATCAGATATAATCACGACAAAATTATTCCTATCAAAGCTAGAAATTGGAAGTAGCAGTAGACAACAAGGCTGGGTTTACACTTCGTGTTATTTGGTTTTCCACCCTATAATCTGTCACAGCGGAATTATCCCATTACAAACTTTGAATCATGCAAAATTATGCTGCAGAAAATGGCAAATTATACAACAAAATGTGCAGAGTTATGAGAAAAAATGCAAAAACTGGAGTACTGTCCACTTTTTTCAGACTGGGGGTGCATAACCTCAGTTGGTAGAGCATCTGACTATTGCACGGATGGTTAGGGTTAGGGCATATGCCAAAAGCCTGAAATTTACTAAAACCTTATTTATCTAGTATAAGAACAGGGAAATTTTGAAGATTTGATGTTTCTGGTAAGAAGTTTGAGAAATGTCGCAAGCAGTGAAAGGGTTAAAACTTTCGACTCACCACATTGATGTCTGGACAGCGAAGTAAGCACTGGGCCAAGGTCGGGAGGCCTTTACGAGCTGCAATGTGCAAGGGAGAATTCATTTCACCGTCACACAGATTGGGAGAACAGCCGGCCGCCAATAGAGTGTCCACAACAGAAATGTTGCCGTACCTGTGTCATCAAGGATTGTAAAATCAATATCATCATTTATACTTGGAAGTCCTTTAGATGCTACTGACTGGAGCTTATCCCAGTTTCTGGATCATGAAACCTTAAAGTGACAAAAGTTGCTACCCTCTATCCCAAACTACTTTTCCTAACCAAAATTGTGGATTGGTTCCCATTTTACACCTGGGTAGGGTGAGTCAATTAATGTAAATTTCCTCAATCATGATTTAAAAGCTTATCATAAGCTCATATATTTTAAGAAAGACCCTATAAGTTATTGACTTAAATTTTCAAAAAGTTTAAGAGTTCTGTAATCGACTATGTTAAAATGCGCACTGACAGTAATACTCAGTCCAGCCGAGTCGGTCAGTTAATTGGAAGAAGAAGAATAATAACAATGAGTTGCATGTGAGGACAGTGGAATATGAAGACAGCCATGTTGCTCAAGTCGAGTTGAATTCTACCGTAAAGTCGATCTTGGTGTATGTGCATGTGCGTGTGTATTATTAAGGTTATGACATATTATTATCATAAAGAACTTGCCAGGCAGCGTAGTGGATAGGAGCCCACAGAATGGAATCCAGCTGGGAATGCTTGTAGCCCTGTTTGAGCAGCGCACCGACCTCGGCAAAATCTCCCTCCGCAGCACTGCTGTGCACTGGGTATTTGTCCCTCCAACGAGGCTCTCTGGGGAAAAGGCAGATATAAACAAGTCAACTTTTTAATGGTTTTTGGGTTTTTTTTCCCTCCCTTCAATAATACCGCATCATGCAGTGTTAAGGCCCAGCTCTGTGTTTTCCTCCCCCTTATACCACATTCTGAGTATGTGCATGCAGAGCCATAAACTCTAAAATGTCCTTTAATCATCACACAAAGAAAACTTTATGATATACAACATCAAACTCAAATGATATAAACAGGGGTAGCAGCAGCTTTGTTCGGCTCAGGCCTACCCCTGCCAACCCCTAACCCACTCATGGAACACATCATTACAGGCCTCCCCCTGCCAACCCCTAACCCACGCATGGAACACATCGTTACAGGCCTCCCCCTGCCAACTCCTAACCCAATCATGGAAAACATCATAACAGGCCTCCCCCTGCCAACTCCTAACCCACTCATGGAAAACATCATAACAGGCCTTCCCCTGCCAACCCCTAACCCACTCATGGAACACATCATTACAGGCCTTCCCCTGCCAACTCCTAACCCACTCATGGAAAACATCATAACAGGCCTCCCCCTGCCAACTCCTAACCCACTCATGGAACACATCATTACAGGCCTTCCCCTGCCAACCCCTAACCCACTCATGGAAAACATCATTAC